>JACXGI010017770.1:0-14043 GCA_016801175.1 Esox masquinongy
GCACAACACAACTGATGGTCCCAACCCCATTAATAAGGGAAAAAATTCCACTAATTAACCTTGACAAGGCACACCTGTGAAGTGAAAACCATTTCAGGTGACTACCTCATGAAGCTCATTCAGAGAACACCAAGGGTTTGCAGC
Source organism: Esox masquinongy (assembly GCA_016801175.1). NCBI lineage: Eukaryota > Metazoa > Chordata > Actinopteri > Esociformes > Esocidae > Esox > Esox masquinongy. The sequence goes on from JACXGI010017770.1 coordinate 145, forward strand.
GCTATCAAAAAAGCAAAGGGTGGCTACTTTGAGGAGTCTAAAATACAAGACATGTTTTCAGTTATTTCACACTTTTTTGTTAAGTACATAATTCCATATGTGTTCATTCATAGTTTTGATGCCTTCAGTGAGAATCTACAATGTAAATAGTCATGAAAATAAAGAAAACGCATTGAATGAGAAGGTGTGTCCAAACTTTTGGCCTGTACTGTATATCAAGCAGAAATGGGAATACATTTCACTTTCAAAACTATAGCTATTGGGCTCCTCAGTTCCCAAACACAGAGTACTGTTAAAAAAAAGAGGTGATGCAGCACAGTAATAAATATGCCCCTGTCCCAACTTTTTGACACGTGTTGCTGGCATCAAATTCAAAATGGGCATGTATTTTTCCAAAAACATTTCTCAGTTTCAACATTTGATGTGTTGTCTTCATACTATTTTCAATTAAATATAGGGATAAATGTGCAAATCAAGCATTCTGTTTTTTGTGGAAACAGGGTTGTACTTCAAACCACACATGAATCTGATTCCTGGTAACGGGCATTTTGTCCTGGTAACGGGCATTTTGTCTAGACAGTCAAGTCACTTTCCCACGCACATATTTTTTAGTTATTTGGCATCCAGTGGCTTTGAAAAGCATTCACACACCTTCACCTTCTCCACATTTTTACGTACTGAATTTATACATGTTTTTGCCATCAATCTGCACATAATACCGCATAATGAAAAAGTGAAAAAAAGTGTGCTGTCATTGAAAATTAAAACTGAAATAAAAAACTGAAGTATTCAGCCATCAGCCTACACCATCACATATTCCAAATTGAGCACAGATGCATTATTTGTCCTTTGATCATCCTGAAGATCCCTCCTGAACATGGACTACGCCTGTGACAAATTGGACATGATTTAGAAAGGCACACACCTGTCTATATAAGGTCCTACATTTTACAGTGTACATCAGAAAAAAAGCCAAACCATGAAGTCCAAGGAACTCACCGTTGAAGATATAATTCTCTCTATATTCTGTGAGGCACAGATTTGAGGAAGGTTATAAAATAAAGCACTGAAAGTTCCCAGAAACACAGAAACATCATTTTGAAATGGAAGAAGTTTGGAACCACCAAGCCTCCTAGAGGAGGTCGTCCAGTTGAAATAAGAACCGAGTGTAACAGCCTCACTTCATCCGCTGACGACTTCCCCACGCGGGGCTTGAACCAGCAAGCCTCTGAACATAATGAAACTGTCACCCACAAAGCATTATTACCTTTGACTACACAAAAGTCACATCCCTTGCAGAACACAGGAAACAAATACTTCAATTGGTTATGTCACTCGCTCTGAAAACTTGAAATGTTATCAGCGCAGATGGCTAACTAACACACTGGAAGGGCCTTGGTCAGAGAGGTGACCAAAGAACCCAATGGCCACTAAAGGCCTTTTCACACTTGTTTTCCTAAGCCCTGGGCTAATGGACAAATATGACACAATACCATTTTACATTCTATGATAAGCTACAAATGTTAGGTTCTCTCTGGCATGTGAATAATGTTACAGTACAATACTGACACGTGATCAATGTTACGCTACCATGATTCAATTAACGACTTCATGATCCCCCCATTAGATACCCACCCCATTGGTATTTGGTTTGACAACTGTTAAAACTACACAAAGAAAGACAAAAAAGTTAGTCAACCTTCATTCTTTCGACATATTTGCTAGATTTACATCCAAAGCAAGCTGCAGTACTACTACTTCTCTAAGATTTAGCAGGTATAATGAAACGACAGAAGTTTGCACAGTGAAATACAGTGGCCAGGGAAGTGCAAAACACCACCACTAATACAATTACACACCCCCAATAGGGCAAAACACAACCAGTAATTTTATTACTTTATAGGCCTACAGTACAACGAAATGCAGTTAGCATCTAACCAGAATTATTAATCATTCTTCCTTCTCAAAGCAGAAATAAAATAATTTCCTATGTCCAGTTCACCCTGAATAACAGACTGTGCATCCAGTCAGCAACGAGAGTCAGTATTGACTTAATGTTGTTTCGTATTTTGGGGGAATGCGTTTATGTTTGGGGAAGGGGCATGGTTTTGGGTGTGTGTAATTGTATTTGTGGTTATATTTTGCACTTTTGGGGGGAGTATTTTTATTGGGGGTGTGTAATTGTATTAGGGGTTGTGTTATGAGCTATTGGGGGGAGTATTTTTATTGGGGGTGTGTAATTGTTTTAGTGGTTTTGTTTTGCACTGTTGTGGGGAGTATTTTTATTGGAGGTGTGTAATTGTATTAGTGGTTGTGTTTTGCGCTATTGGAGGGAGTATTTTTATTAGGGGGGTGTAATTAGGGTTTCAGCAGTTCACTGGTGAAACCCTATTGTTTTTGTTAGCGTTATTATTATTAGGGGTTCTCCGGTAGGAGAAACCCTATTGTTACTGTTAGTATTATTACTGGGGTTTGCACAGCAGAAGCCCCAGGTTAGTTCTTCGACATACATCTTATTATTATTCTTTGGAACGCTACTCCTCCTATACCGTTCAAGCTAGAAACTTCGTTCAATCTTTAAAACGTGTAGACTGGTCTGGATTAAGTTGCTTGCATACAACTATTTGATATCTCTTATACTTTTTTAAAAATTTTACTTTTATTAAACTTTTAAAACTTTATTGACTTGAATGGGATTTCTTTGGAATTCTGAAGTTCCCATTGTTTACACTCCAACATACTAATGACTATTGGAAAAGTCACAATTGTCGCAAACAACCTACTTTAACACCTTTCCGAACTACTTAGAGAAAATTTTAAAAGATTGTGAGCGTCCTCACATTCTCGGCTATTGTAATGTGTAAAAATTACAAAAAAATATAATTCACAACAAAACCTACGGCGATTTAGGAAATGAATTTAACAAAATTTCACACAACTTTTTACAAATATCTGCAATTTGGACCACTTTGCAAATGAGATAGACAAAAAGTTAGAGCGTTTCATATCTTCTCAGCTATTTGAATCAGAAAACATTATGAAAATATCTCTCACCAAACTTGAGATATTGCAACCGCAGTAACCATAGCAACACGTTTTTTAACAATATATCAAGATTGCTAAAAAAGTTACAGACAAAAGATAGACAAAAAGTTAGAGTTTATCATAGATTCCACTACTTCTCAGCTATTTAAATCAGAAATAATAACGCAAATATCTCTTACCAAACTTGAGATAATGCAACTTGAGTAACTATAGCAACAGGATTTTTTCCAACTTTTCAAAAACATCTCAATAGAAAGCACTTTGTGAATCAGACCCACCAACATGGAGGAACTTAAATGTAGATACACTTCTCAGTTATTTAAAACAAAAATAATTTTGAAAATATCTCTTACCAAACTCGAGCTACTTCAACCGGAGTAACCATGACAACAGGATTTTTTCCTACTCTTCAAACAGCTCCAATGGAAAGTACTTTCTTAATGAGTCACACCAACATGGAGGAACTTAAATATTGACATACTTGTCAGCTATTTAAATCAAATAGAATTTTGAAAATATTTGAAACCAAGCTTGAGATACTGCAACCGAAGTAACCATAGCAACCCGATTTTTTAGCAATATTTCCCAAACAGCTGCGTTTAACCCACTTTCCAAGCAAGGTAGAGAAAAACTACAATTATTTTATATATTCCTCTGCTTGTCAGCTATTTAAATAAAAAAAAATACGAAAATATCTCTTACCAAACTCGAGCTACTTCAACCGGAGTACCCATGACAACAGGATTTTTTCCTACTTTTTAAAAACAGATCCTTTGGAAAGTACTTTCTGAACCACATACACAAACTCTGCTTTACGTATATGAATGTCTACTTTTCACCTACAAGAATCAGAAAATAATATGAAAATCTCTCTAACCAAACTCAAACTAATTCAACCGGAGTAACCATAGAAACAGGATTTTTCCCAACTTTTCAAAAACCGCTCCAATGGAAATTACTTTTTGAACCAGATAGGTACATTTAAGTAAATCTGTGTTGGCCTATATCTTTCACTTATTCAAATCATAAAAAAACTTGAAAATATCTCTTACCAAACTCGAGACACTGCAACCGCAGTAACCATAGGAACGTGTTTTAGCAATATTTCCTAAACAGCTGCCCTTTAACCCACTTTCCCAGCAAGATAGACAAAAAGCATACAGCTCCAGAAAAAATGAAGAGACCACTGCACCATTTTCTTTCCTTTCCAAAAAAGTCGAAAAGGAAGGTTTTGAGTGAGGAACAGAAGGGTTAAAATTAAAAGACCACTGCAAATTGAATGCTTCTGTTCCTCACTCAAAACTTTCCTTTTCAACTTTTTTGGAAAGGAAAGAAAAAGGTGCAGTGGTCTCTTAATTTTTTTCCGGAGCTGTAAGTGTTTCCTATTTTCCTCTACTTCCCAGCTATTTAAATCAGAAACAATTACAAAAAATCACTTTTACCAAAATTGAGATATTGCAACCGCAGTTCTTCTAGCATTAGTTCCCAATCAAATGCCATTTAACTCACTTTCCCAGCAAGATAGAAATAACTCATGAATGTTTCATATATTCCTCTGCTTGTCAGCAATTCCAATCAGAAGAAATTACAAATACATCTCATATCAAGCTTTACATATTGCAACCGCAGTAACCATAGCAACTTGTTTCTTAGCAAGATTTCCCAAAAATCTGCCGTTTAACCCCTTTTCCCAGCAATATAGACAAAATTTTCATACTTTATAAACGTATGATTGTTTAAAGTTTGCTGTATCAACATACCAGCCAAAAATTACTTTAAAAGCATTAAAGCAAGACCCATTAACTTTACTTGTAAATCCAAATCTAGTTATTATTATTATTATTATTATTATTATTGGCGCCTAAAATGCTTAATAACTCAAAAAGTCCATGGTAAAAAATGCTATAAACATGCATACTGTTAAAATAGTCCACGTGTAACAACCATACAGACCCCCGCCCCAATTCCTCCAACAGGGGCGCAATAGTACACAATTCAATTTGCTAATTTCAAAATGATGCCATTTCCACCCCGTTTGTCCTACAGTGATGATTTTTTTTGCACCTGCCTCATTTCTCATGATGAACAAAAAAGCATCAAGAACCCATAAAGTCCGCCATGATGGATTTTTCTGTACAAATTAAAATTTGTCCAAAATTATAAAAATCTTCTCGTGAACTGTAAATCCAATTGACTTGTCCTTTGGCATACAGCTGTCTTATACATCCCTCCCTTAAATATTTTCAGGAATAAGAGATAACTTGCAAAATGGTGGACAAAATGGCAGACTACTGTACAAGATATGTATGCACAATGTGCGTGTGTGCAATTCTTTATTGGAACAATAACCTATGCACTTCATATTCATTGTGCATCTAGATACCACCCCCATATAAGACCATGTGCATTTGTTAGTTGAAATCTCAAAAGACGGCAAAATGGCAGCTGACAGAATTCTGTCCATTGTCAACACAAGCTAATGCTAATAAATGCCTTTAAAACAATTTTTCTCCTGAACCGTACATCGGATTAACTTTTTTACCCATGCTAATTAGCGAAGTTAGTGTTAATCTTTGAAATCGTTCGCGCTACAGACAGGAAACCAACTTTGTTTCACCAGTTTAGCTATTTCCACTTCAAATTATGAAACATTTATCGATTTTACGTATGCTAATTAGCGTTAATTAACTATCATGAATATTGCGATATTGATATTCATTTCAATATCCTTAAACATATGTAAAAACACAAAAGTTATGGGAAAACCCATCAAAATAGATTCATAACATATGAAAAAAGTTCTTACAACACAAGGGTTTATTTCAACTGACAGTCATATTGGACTGGTACAACATGAATAAATAAATAAAGACCATGTCTACAGAACAGGACATGTTGTACTGGTGGTACAGCAGACCTGCCAACCCTATCCAACTTTTTAGTGTATGAGACGCATGCAACAAATTTGGGTTCAGAACTGCCATTTGCACTTGCCTTTGTCTTCATTGCACATCTATACATCCCACTTGTACATACATTACACTTAATACTAGTAAATTTCCTCTATTTGCACTTCTGGTTAGATGCTAACTGCATTTCGTTGTACTGTACTTGCACTGTTCAATGACAATAAAGTTGAATCTAATCTAAAGTTTTTCTTAGGATTTGCCCCCAAGTTTAGTCTCTACAGTAGAGGAAAGCTTGTCACCTCTCAAACAGGACCAATCACAGGTATTGGCTTTTTAGGCACGGTACTTAATCAACACTAAAAGCAAAATCATTGTGAAAACATAAAAACAAATGATCGCATGGACACAGACTGCAAACTAGCTATACAAAGCTTTGTAGGCTACCGCAAAGAAAATCTCAATGTTGTTTGCTAGAAGAGTTCGGTGTTTCAGCCTATGTAAACGTGCCTATTGTATTTCTTGGCAGCGCATACATCGAGATTTTTTAAAATGATTAAATCTCAAATCTAGTGCAAAGGCATTTTAGAAGCATTGCCTCTATAGCTAATATCGCGCACTCTTCTAAACTCCCGACTCCACTTAATGCCAAGATGTTTATATTTATTTTGGATTATACTTTTGTAATGCTTTTTGTGAGGTGGATAAAAATTACAGTTAGTCTATCACGTAACTTTTTGGCCACTAACGTTTCCTTTTCCATCTCCATTGTCTCCCTGAGTCACACTCATTTTACTTTTCTGTCCATTCTTTTCTTTCACTCCTCTGACTCGTTTCGCTGACTATCTATCTTTCTCTTCACTCACACGCTGTCGAAGTATGCACACACGTCACGTGGTATGCTCCATAGGGTATGTTCGTGTAGTAGACCAGTTGCGCTGACATCTGCATGTGACAGGGCAACTGGCCAATGAAACATGATCATTCTATAGCGGTTTCAAGCGGACTCTAAATCAAACACAACTAAGCCACACAGCAAATGGACGCATCTCTCCACAAAATAAACGTAATATCGCATACTTTCCGCAACATTTTCGATTTTGATATTGCGATAACAGTATTGAGTCAATATATCATGCACCCCTAGTCTCAGTGTAGGCCACTCGAGTTCCTCCATACCAACCTCGTCGAACCATGTCTTTATGGACCCCGCTTTGTGCACAGGGGCACAGTCATGCTGAAACAGGAAAGAGCCTTCCCCAAACTGTTGCCACAATGTTGGAAACACAAATTGTCTAGATTGTCTCCTGTAGCATTAAGAACACCCTTCACTGGAACTAAGGGGCCTAGCCCAACCCTGAAACACAGCCCCAGACCATAATCCCTCCTCTACCAAACTTTACATCCAGATTTGTCCATCAGACTGCCAGATAGTAAAGCTTGACTCATCACGCCTGAGAGTGATGAATCAAGATGATACAGAGCTTAACTGAAACCAGCAGGCTGTGTGGTCTTGTGGGAACAACCCCGACCTTCAATGTTTTGACCCCGGTTTGATTCCCCTCTCAGACATTCCAATTTTTGTCTCTCAGAAATATTTATCTACTCTGTACTTTTCAGCCGTCACACAACAATATATATCCACTCCGTAATACCATGAATCTCATATTTAATAGAATTATTAATAATTACGTGAGCCTTTTATTAGGGGTACCCCAGTAGGAGAAACCCTATTGTTATTGTTAGTATTATTATTAGGGGTTCTCCGGTAGGAGAAACCCTATTGTTATTGTTAGTATTATTATTATTCTTGGCGCCTAAAATGCTTAATAACTCAAAAAGTCCATGGTAAAAAATGCTATAAACTTGCATACTGTAAAAATAGTTAACATGAAACAACCATACAGACCCTCTCCCCGATTCCTCCACCAGGGGCGCTACAGTACACAATTCAATTTGCTAATTTCAAAATGATACCATTTCCACCCCGTTTGACCTACAGTGATGATTTTGCTTGTACCTGCCTCATTTCTCATGATGAACAAAAAAGCCTCAAGAACCCATAAAGTCCACCGTGATGGATTTTTCTGTAAAATGAAAATATGTCCAAAACTATAATCTTCTTCTTCTCATGAACCGTAAATCCAATTGACTTGTCCTTTGGCATACACTTCTTATACATGCCGCTCTAAAATCTTTTCAGAAATAAGAGATGACTTGCAAAATGGCGGACAAAATGGCTGATTACTGTACAATATAGGTATGCACAATGTGCATGTGTGCAATTCTTTATTGGAACAATAACCTATGTACTTCATATTCATTGTTCAACCAGATACCAACCCCATATAAGACCATGTGCATTTGTTTGTTGATATCTCAAAAGATGGCAAAATGGCAGCTGACAGAATTCTGTCAATTTTCAACACATGCTAATGCTAATATATGCCTTTAAAACTCTTTTTCTTGTGAACCGTACATCAGATTTACTCGCCAGAATATTTCCAGACTCTAGGCCTCATGCTTCTGAACAGGGCTGACAAAGAAACTAGTTGCTATGACAAAAATCAACGGAACTTAACTTCACAAACTTAACCCTTTATGCTAACTCTAATGACCACTAGCGTTAATTAACTTTTAGTCTGTATCTTTAGAACCATTCGAGCTACAGATAGGAAACCAACTTTGTTTCACCAGTTTAGCTATCCCCACTTGAAGTTATGAAATGTTTCTCGATTTTACGTGTGCTAATTAGCATTAATTAACTACTAGGATCTATCTTTTGAACCGTTCGAGCTACAGACACGAAACCAACTTTGTTTTACACATTTAGGCTATCCCAGGTTCATATAATGAAATGTTTATTGATTTTACGTATGCTAAATTGAACTGTTTGTGCCACAGACACAAAACCAACTTTTTTTCACATGTTTAAGTTATCCCCACTGTAAATTATGAAACGGTTATCTATTTTACGCATGCTAATTAGCGTTAATTAACTATTGGGCTGTATCTTTTGAACCATTCGAGCTACAGTCACGAGACCTGTCATTGGTAACACTTTTATGAACTTTAACTATGTCATGTATGCTAATTTATGCTAATTACCCACACCAACAGTAACTCTTGAACCTTAAACCTTTTGGTAGGAAAACAATTTTGAACCATAAATACTTTTTTAAACAGCTAACAAGCACACCACATTTTCTTCAGGAAATGTACTGCTCTAGTTTCATATTACCTTTTTATATTGTTTGTTTGCCAACATCTTTTGCTTAATTACTTACATTCACTTCACCATTTGGTGGTTACTCTGCAGATGTCTTGTTTGTTCTTCCTGTCGTTTATTTTTTTGCCCTATCTTAGTTTTTTGCACTGACTACTCTACTCCAATTTGCTCCTTACACTATTCCCTGTTTGTTTTTTGAACCACTTCTCTATGATTTGTACTATATTTTTATTCCTGTTATTTTAATTTTTTTCATCCATAGACTTCTAGTATTTTTCATAGTTTCTACTGTGTTCTACTTCCTGTTGTTGTTATTCAGTTTAATTGTTTCATACACATTTTTACTCTTTTTTTACAGTTTCTATGGTGTTCTACTTCCTGTTGTTTTCATTATTTCATTGTTTAATAAATATCTGCTTCCCTCTATGCTCATTGCCCATCTCCCCATATAGTGTGATCCGGAAGAATATGTTGAACAATGACATCTACGTTGTCAATAATACAATGCTTCACAAAAACATCTTGCCTCACTGTATATCTGACAGTCTCATTGTTACCTTTTGCTCAAAATACCATTCCCTCTCATAAATACACTTGCAACAATAACCCATAGACATGGCACTGCCTTACCACAGCCTCTTTCACTCTCAATTCTTGTCTGTCTATTGTCTTAGGCAGTAATCTGTTGGCTCAGAGGTCTATATGACCAAACACACATGGACACCAATGTCCCTGTTACCTGAATATTTTCTTATACGTACCATATTGACACTCTATGGCAGTACTTTGTATATACTTGATATGCTTCTATGCTGTCTTTCTCTTTGACACATACACAGGCACACACGCATCTTAGACAGTGGACTGTTGAGTCAGAGGTCTATATGACTATACAGATACACCAATCAGCTATAACATTATGACCACCTGCCTAATATTGTGTAGGTTCCCCTTTTGCTGCCATAACAGCCCTGACCTGTCGAGGAATGGACTCCACTAGACCTCTGAAGGTGCGGTGTGGTATCTGGCACCAACACGTTAGCAGTAGATCCTTTAAGTCCTGTAAGTTGCGAGTTGGGCCCTCCATGGATCGGACCTGCTTGTCCAGCACATCCCACAGATGCTCGATTGGATTGAGATCTGGGGAATTTGGAGGCCAAGTGAACACCTTGAACTTATTGTGTTCCTCAAACCATTCTGCTTTGTGGCAGGGCACATTATACTGCTGAAAGAGGCCAATGCCATCAGGGAATACAGTTTCTATGAAAGGGTGCACATGGTCTGCAACAATGCTTAGGTAGGTGGTACGTGTCAAAGTAACATCCACATGAATGGCAGGACCCAAGGTTTTCAGCAGAACATTGCCCAAAGCATCACATTGCCTCCGCCAGCTTGCCTCCTTCTCATAGTGCATCCTGGTGTCATGTGTTCTCCAGGTAAGGGACGCACACGCACCCAGCCATTCATGTGATGTAAAAGAAAACAGGATTCGTCAGACTAGGCAACCTTCTTCCATTGCTCCGTGGTCCAGTTCTGATGGTCACGTGCCCATTGTAGGCACTTTCAGCAGTGGACAGGGGTCAGCATGGGCACCCTGACTGATTTGCGGCTATACAGCCCCATAAGCAACAAACTGCGATGCACTGTGTATTCTGACACGTTTCTATCAGTACCAGCATTAACTTTTTCAGCAATTTGAGCTACAGTAGCTAATCTGTTTGATTGGATCACACGGGCCAGCCTCCGCTCCCCCCCTGCATCAATGAGCCTTGGCCGCCCATGACCCTAACGCGGTTCACTGCTTTTCCTTCCTTGGACCACTTTTGTTAGGTCCTGACCACTGCAGACCGGGAACACCCCACAGAGCCTGCAGTTTTGGAGATGCTCTGACCCAGTTGTCTAGCTATCACAATTTGACCCTTGTCAAAGTTGCTCAGATCCTTACGCTTGCCCATTTTTCCTGCTTCTAACACATCAACTCTGAGTACAGAACGTTCACTTGCTGTATAATAACGAGATTATCAGCATTTTTCACTTCACCTATAAGAGGTCATAATGTTATCGCTGATTGGTGTATACAGTGTGAGTGTACCCTACCAGACCATTTTCCTATCCTCACCATATTGGAGGACCCGTCCATTGTTGCTATACAACTATATTATTTAATTGTTTTCTAAAGAAACAAACCAGCCATGGAGTGATTGGAGGCATTGTTTTCATTATAGGTACTGTATAGATATGCTAGCCATCTACAGTAATCTTTATACAAGACTACACTTTAGTTAGGAAAAATGTAGTTGCTGAGGTAAAAGTAACATTCCTGCTGTTTAAATAGCGTAGCGGTTAAAAGACACAGTCTGCCACATAGAAAACTGTGGATCGAGACCAGCCAGGGACAACAACATTCAACCCTTCTAATCGCGGGCTGGCTGAACTAGGCTTGCCTAGTTCCTTTTCTGGTTACATATTTGGACACATTTGCAACAATCCCATCTCCATTCATGAAAACAAGAAAATTATCTGCAATTGTTAAAGGAACCTATTCATATTGTCTTTTAGATAGTGAAAATTTAGAAAAATGAAAAATACCTAAGAATCGCACAATCCCGTCTGCCATTTTTTGTAAGGACATCGTTGATAATAAAAATTATTGTCAACGAACGCCATTATCGATTAGTTGGGTCTACATGAGGTGCAGCAAAAAAAAAAACATTTTGAAAGATAGCGGAGGCTACACCGGCGGGAAGTCGCGTACGACCAAAGACTTCAAAAGACCTCCATGTCTAAGAAATGAACAAAAACAGTTAGTTGCAAAAACGCAGAACAAATTTGCGAAGCAGATCTCTCATGGCACGGAAGCACGACTGTAATGGGTTAAGGGGCTTTTTAAGGACCCGTGGACACCCTGTAAATAAAACACTCACTTAATTCTGGAATTTATGTATTTTTTCCTATCTGATTAATTGAAGTAGTAATCGACAGATAAATCGATTATCAAAAGTTATTAGTTGCAGCCCTACTATTTACCTTGTTGACCTCCAGAAAGCCATAGATCTGGCAGCCCTCATTTTTCTGCTCCTGCATCTTTTGGCTGAAGCCCTCTCTTTTGCACTGCTCGATGGTGTCAGGGTTCTTGAAAGCCCAGCCCCGCCGGCGGTAGGCCTCACGAACATCATCACAGGTGTTACAGCACCTACAGAAAAACATGGACCACCTGTCAAGCATACCGTCAAGCATACCGTCATGGTCACAAGTCACCATGGACAATCTGCCGCCATGCACAACCTGTCACACATACCTTCATAGACAACCAGTCACGCATACAGTCATGGACGACCAGTCACACATACAGTCATGGATGACCAGTCACGCATACTGTAATGAACGACCTGTCAAGCAAACAGTCATGGACAAGTCACGCATACTGCCATGGACAACCTGTCACGCATAGCGTTATGAACAACCTGTCATGCATACCTTCACGGACAACCTGTCACGCATACCGTCACGGGCAAACTGTCACACATAGCGTCACGGGCAACCTGTCACGCATAGCGTCACGGGCAACCTGTCACGCATAGCGTCACGGGAAACCTGTCACGCATAGCGTCACGGGCAACCTGTCACGCATAGCGTCACGGGCAACCTGTCACGCATAGAGTCACGGGCAACCTGTCACGCATAGCGTCACGGGCAACCTGTCATGCATACCGTCACGGAGAACCTGTGACGCATACCATCACGAACGACCAGTCACGCATACCGTCACGAACGACCAGTCACGTATACAGTCATGGACAACCTGTCAAGCAAACAGTCATGGACAACCTGTCACCAATACAGTCATGGACAACCTGTCACCAATACAGTCACGGAAAACCAATCACGCATAACATCATTGACAACCTGTCACGCATACCGTCATGGACCATCTGTCATGGACCACCTGTCACGCAAACAGTCATGGAGAACCTGTCAAGCATAGCGTCACAGAGAACCTGTCACGCATACCGCCACAAACGACCTGTCATGCATATTGTCACGAACGACCTGTCACGCATACCGCCATGGACGACCTGTCACCAATACAGTCATGGACGACCACTGTCACGCAAACAGTCATGGACAACCTGTCACGCATACCTTCATGGACAACATGTCACGCATACCGTCACGGGCAACCTGTCACGCATACCGTCATGGGCAACTTGTCACACAAACAGTCATGGACCTGTCATGCATACCGTAATGGAGAACCTGTCACGCATACCTTCTTGGACAACATGTCACGCATACCGTCATGGACCATCTGTCATGCAAACAGTCATGGAGAACCTGTCACCAATACCGTCATGGACAACCTGTCATTAATAGTCATGGAAAACCAATCACGGATACCGTCATGGACAACCTGTCACGCATACTGTCATGGACCATCTGTCATGGACCACGTGTCACACAAACAGTCTTGGACAACCTGTCAAGCAAACAGACATGGGGAACATGTCACGCATAGCATCATGGACAACCTGTCACGCATACCGCCATGGACAACCTGTCACGCATACCGCCATGGACAACCTGTCACGCATACCGCCATGGACAACCTGTCACGCATACCGCCATGGACAACCTGTCACGCACACCGCCATGGACAACCTGTCACGCATACCGTCACGGGCAACCTGTCACGCATACCGTCACGGGCAACCTGTCACG
>JACXGI010017771.1:0-14073 GCA_016801175.1 Esox masquinongy
TTAGAACTAGACAGTGGTTGGGGTTAGAACTAGACAGTGGTTGGGGTTGGAACTAGACAGTGGTTGGGGTTGGAACTAGACAGTGGTTGGGGTTGGAACTAGACAGTGGTGAGGGTTAGAACTAGACAGTGGTTAGAGTTGGAACCAGACAGTTGTTTGGGTTGGAACTAGACAATGGTTAGTGATTTTGTCTGTCCAATCACGTCTGTACTAGGTTACACAATCACTTCCTGCCTCCGATGTGTAAATGCAACACAAATGGCTCCTGTCATCACACAATAACTTCCTGTCCATAGGGAAGATGTGACGGGTTATTCTGGGCTTATAGTTTTCTCCAGGACCCACAGGGGGCCATTTGGATCACAGAATAAAGAGGTCAGAGGTCAAGGTTTACCGTGTCGCTGTGGCATGATGACTCAAAAGGGTGTGGTGTGAAATGGAAATGTGTGTTGTGCGTGTTTAAATGGAAACGTGTGTGTGTGCGTGTGTGTGTGTGTGTGTTGTGTGTGTGTTTAAATGGAAACTTGTGTGTGTTGTGTGTGTGTTTAAATGGAAACGTGTGTTGACTGGGCAGTTTGCTGACTGGACAGGCCTGGGTCAGACAAACCCTGCTGCTGAAATAACTGCTGTCATCATCACTTCCTGCCCACATATTCATACCTCAGTAGTAGCCTGCTCCCACCTCCCCCCCTCAGATGCTGTGGCTTGGTTATGTTAGGATCCCTGCACCCAATACAGACTTTTTACTCCTTAGTTCAACTTCATGTCATTTCAATTTTACTCTTCAACTATTTATTTTACACTGAGGCCCAAACAGTTTGCATGACTCTTAATACTCACCATTCATATGGATTCAAGATACCAAACTGCAAGAGTTCTAACTGTGTTATAAGCGAATTAAACTAATCAACCCTGTTTGTTATAACACCACGTATTCTTGACCTCCAGTTCCACTCGTTGGCCCCCATGTACTACAGAGGCTCTGCCGCGGCGGTCATCGTCTATGACATCACCAGACTGGTAAGGAACAAACCAATGTCCTGTGTGGATTTTGGTCGTAATGATCCTGGCCAGGTCTAGGACCAGGCTGGAGATGTTGGACTTTGATCAAATCCATGTATTACCCAGCAGTCCTATGGTCGTATGTTGCCCTTACATTATCCATCTGCTCGTCCATCAGGATTCCTTTCAGACCCTAAAGAAGTGGGTGAAGGAGCTGAAGGAGCACGGCCCTGACGACATCGTTGTGGCCATCGCGGGGAACAAGAATGACCTGGGTGACATTAGGTATCTATCGTGTGATAGGACTGCTGTTGAATACTACAATACATACAGTACCAGTGAAATGCTTGGACCACACCTAATCATTCACGGGTATTCCTTTGGTTTTACTGTCTTCCGTGGTGAAGAATCATAGTGAAGACATCTAAACAACAAAAAAATAATTGTTTAATAGTTATTTTCCACAGTGCAACTTGAGCATTTCATTACTCTAGGACCAAGAACCAGATTAAGATTAGCTAGATGGTTCAGGCTGGGAAGGATAGTACTGACTGGTATGGTACTAGCTAGTCCAGGGTGGTTTAGGCTGGGAAGGATAGTACTGACTGGTATAGTACTAGCTAGTCCAGGGTGGTTTAGGCTGGGAAGGATAGTACTGACTGGTATAGTACTAGCTAGTCCAGGGTGGTTTAGGCTGGGAAGGATAGTACTGACTGGTTTGGTACTATCTAGTCCAGGGTGGTTTAGGCTGGGAAGGATAGTACTGACTGGTATAGTACTAGCTAGTACTAGCTAGTCCAGGTATAGTACTAGCTAGTCATTTATGCCTGTGTTTATGCTTGTAGTACATTGCAAATTTAACATAGGGCCCGTTTAAGTTATCACCTTCCTGACTATTCTAAGATGACATTCCAGTGTGAAACACCATCGCCATGTTAACGGCTGAGCTGGTTACGCTAGCCCGTATAAGTCAACCAGGTTCTAATTTTAGTGACTTGTTTACCAGGGAGGTTCCCATGAAGGAAGCTAAGGACTTTGCTGAGTCGATTGCAGCTATTTTCATCGAGACCAGCGCCAGAAATGCTGTCAATGTGGAAGAGCTCTTTCAGAAGATCAGTAAGTGTTTCTACCTCGTAGAGTTTGTCTTGGCCAGACTTTATCATTCCATCTGACCAATTCAAACAGTTTGTTTAACACAATGTTACACTGTGGACTTCAGCATCGTTTGAACATGTTTTTTGTTCCAGGATTAGGTCTAAGGATACCAGCCCCATTCGGTTTGATTATTATGCATGCCCGAGGTCTATGTTTCTGCCAAGTCAGTTGTTTGACTAATAAATCCCCTGTGAATATATTTTAATATCAGTTTGTTTTTAGACACATGCCACCACCACAACATTCTATTCCAATCTTCCAGTAGCGCTATTAGGAAAAATGTCAGCAGCTCCTTTTTGGGGTGAATTCTGAAATTCTCAGTATTCGACTAACATCTGTTTACACCTAGGTGGAAATTCAACCTGAGTGACAGTTAGGATTTAGACCTTATTGACCCTGGGTTCTGTTGTTTCAGGTAAACAGATTCCGCCCCTGGACAATCCAGACGTAGACAGTAACGAGTCCTTCAAGATCACCCGACAGCCCCCTCCATCCAACAAACGTTGCTGCTAATGGCACAAAAAAAAGCCCCCTAGCACCCAACCCCTACCTCCTAGCCCCCTACCTCCTAGCCCCTACCTCCTACCCCTAGCACTTCCCTAATTTCTGTGGATCGGACAGGTTCAAGGTTCATGACCCCACTTCATCAAGATGGCGGTAGCACAACATTCCAGTCATACATCCATACTATCCTTTTGCGTTGTGCCTGAAGAGCCTGGCGTCAGGAGGGCGGGAGCCATCTGATTGGCAGTGATGTTATCGCTCTTCTTGATACCACACAGCAATGTGGTTCTGGTCCACCCGGTTGCGGGGAGTGTCACTGCATGGTCAGCTCTTCACTGGCCCACTCGGCGGCCGACCTCGCACGTCACACACACATAGAGATTCGTGTCTCAGGGGTGAAAGAACGACAGAAATGCTTTGGCTTCCGAGGGATCTAAAATAACTTGTGTATCCATCAATGCCTGAAATGACCCCGACAAACCCCAAAGGGGATATTTCAGGAGACTGTATCTTACTAGTCCAGTTCTATTCATCCTCTGCCAAGTTGTTCTGTGGGTGTTGTTTCTGTGTTAGACCTTCTTGCTGGATGTAGAGGAATCAGTTCAGTTTGTCGCCCTCAAGTGGTGGTAGGGACCCAAATGCCATAATAAAATGGAGCCTGAAGTTCCACACCCACTCTTCATACATGGAGCTATATTGCACATAGTGGAACATTACATTTTCAATTAACATGCAGCAGCACATAAAAACAATACCATGTTAAATCCTTTTAGGAATCAACATATATTAGCTCCCAAGACTAACTTGTTAAACATGAAGCTTGGATAAGTTGCACTTAGTATAACATCTAGTTAAGTTTAATGGCATTTTTTGATATGACACGGACTGCATTCGTCTGTATTCCTATAGAGTTTGGACAGTACATTCCAGATTCCTATTCCAGATATTTACTTAACAATTGTCCAGTGGCTCCAGTGCTCTGCCAGTGTATATAGAGTCTATGTGTTAATGACATTAATTGATTGTCTGAACCCAGTCTCTAGACAGTCAATTACTTTCTATAATTGAATACATGTATATGTACGTTTCGTCATAACACATACATGTACAGTCCATTTCCGGGGAATGTATACAATGTTCAAAGTGTCTATAAGGAAGTAGTTACATGGATATCTGTCTTATATTGTAACAACCATTTGCTGATAAATTTTTTTCATGATGCAATATTGACTGAAAAGTGGCTAATATAATTGTAAACACAGCTGTTGGCCAGATATATAGACAGGGAAATTACTGTGTCTGTTTTCGGAAACTGGAGCCGATCGTTTTCGGGAGTGGACCACTGTTGAAGTTTTGTCTAGTGTTTCATCAATAATATTTGATACAGTGTTCGTTTTAGATGACTACAATCCCCAACATTTGCCCATCAAATAGTCCTACGGTAGACCTACAGTTGGTTGAAATGTATACACTTGTCTGCCTTGTTTTGTAGAAGAATGGACAATGTTTTTTTTTTTACAGCGACATTCCTTTTAGATCAGCTGTGCCGTATTGTAAAATATATTTTCTCCTTTAATTTTTGCAGTCAGGATTTTGTACCATGTCTGTGTTCTGCTACACTATGCCGTACGAGCTGCATCTGTGTCCAGGTGTGGCAACAGTCAATAATCTGATATAGCTGCACATTTCTTAGCCTGAAAGCCCGTCAAGACTGTCCACTGTGCAATGCAAACAAGTGCCTTTGTTTAAATTTCCCCTTTGTAGTGCAATATGAAGTGGATTTTTATTCATAGTTTAAATCGTTACATTTTCGTGTGCTTGAGTCAATTTATTCTCTTTACTATAACATATGCAGACCAGATTAACATTTGATATATTAATCTGTATAATAAAAAAATGTAATATTTCTATTTCCTCCTGGGCTTGTCTTCCGTTGTCTGGTAGAATGACAATCTTTAGTCATCTGTTTCGAGAGTGGTTTTCATTAACACAGTGTTTCCCCTGCCCTGTCATTGAGGTGAGGTGGCCTGGCCTCCACTGTAATGCTTTGGTTCAACTTGTTGGGGTCAGGGGGCACAGTTGGGTTGGGGGCCTTTAGAACCAAACGTGACACTTTGTGAAAGGCTGGTCATAGTTTTATAAGACTACCCTGTAATACGGTAGGGTTTTTTTGCACTACACCTCTTGCTGGTGTTTTTGTTGCCTGTGATTGAGGCCCCGGGTTCCAAGCCAAGTGGCGATGCTGTTTCACAAATTTCAGACATCCTCTACCAGGTCGATTTACCACTGATCACCTGGTTGTGAGCGTCATACAAATTGGCCTATTTGTGGTGAGTAGTATATTTAGATTTTTAGCCATCATTAATGAAGATCAACTACCAAAGGATATTTGGAGCAGGTTGAAATGTGGCCAATATTCTGACACATTTGAAAGCTAATGGTTTTGATCAAATTTTTACACAAAACATTGATGTTGCGTATGTTCCCCCCATATTAACACAGAGAGACAGGCCTAAATCCCCACAAAAATGTTAGTTAAATAAAATAGGCTAACATTGGTCACAATAAATTATTTTTGAACTGTTTTTCAGAAGCCATCTTTCTAGTCCTCATACTTTGCCATGATTTACGACGTGATCCTGACGGATCGTAGGGAGATATGGTGCGCGTTCGGTAAACTCTAGAAAACAGTGTAGCCCAAACCAACCCTCGGTGGTGAGAAAAGTTTTATCTGAAATAGGTAAACCAGAGGCCTTTTATTCTTATTTTTAGGATGCGGCCTTAATAAAGATGCAGTCAGGGGCTTTTGTGATTAACACAATCTGTTTTAAAACCTTACATTTCGGGCTGGATGTGTAATAATATTATTTATTTGTGCATTATCTATAACTAAAATCACTATCACACCTCTGATATCCATGAAATTCCATGTTGGAAAGTGAATGGTTTTGATAACATTGGGCACAAACAGAAACATACATTCCGTAGTACACAATTCACAGGGACCATTTTGGCAAGACAGTGTGATATTTTAACAACCAGCAGCCAGAAATCACGGACTGCACCTTCAAGTGACTGTAGACCAATCCACCGCTCCTGGGGAAGTGATCACATTCTGCTTACTTCATACTCTTCCGAGCATCCCTTGACTCCACAGGACCCAGCTTGGTCAACAGGTTTGTCCTAAGCGCTTCTATTCAGTGATGCCATTGGTGGCTGACCTTGCTGTAAATAGATGGAAAGAGTCTGAGTGGGTCATTCCTCAGGCCGGCTCTGTTTCAGCCGCTTTCGGCAACCCCGGGATGCCCTCATCTCCCAGCAGTTTACCTCAGACATGAAGGTGTGCACAGCCACTCACCCAGAACAGTGGACGAGTCTTTGAAAGGTCTTAAAAGCCTGGAAGAGTACAGGGAATAAAAATTCTCTGAATATATTTGAAAACAATCAGGAATGTCTGTTTTGGTATGGCACACATGCAGGTCCTCTTTCACACAAACACACACAGAAATATGTACAACTCCGGTTCCAAAAAATGTTGGGACGCTACGTAATATGCAAATAAAAACATAATGCAATGATGTGCAAATCACTTATCCCTATATTTAATTGAAAACCGTTCAAAGACAACATATCAAATGTTGAAAATGAGAAATGTTACTGTTTTTGGAAAAATTCCTTCCCCTTTTGAATTTGATGCCAGCAACACATTTCAAAAAAGTTGGGACAGGGGCAAGTTTACCACTGTGTTGCATCACCTCTTCTTTTAACAGTACTCTGTAAGTGTTTGGGAACTGAGGAGACCAACTGCTGTAGTTTTGAAAGTGAAATGTTTTCCCATTTTTGCTTCATATAGGATTTCTGCTACTCAACAGTTTTGGGTCTCCGTCATACTTTTCATTTCATAATGCGTCAAATGTTTTCAATGGGTGACAGGTCTGGACTGCAGGAAACCAGTTGAGCACCCAGACTCTTTTACTATGGAGCCATGCTGTTTTAATACATGCAGAATGTGGTTTGGCATTGTCTTGCTGACATAAGCAAGGCCTTCCCTGAAAAAGACGTTGTCTGGATGGCAGCATATGTTGCTCCAAAACCTAGATATATTGTTCAGTATTTATGGTGCCTTCACAGATGTGCAAGTCACCCATGCCATGTGCACAAATGCACCCCCATACGATCATGAAAGTTGGCTTTTCAACTGCCTGCTGATAACAAGCCGGATGGTCCCTCTCCTTTTTAAGCCGGAGGACGCAGCATCCATGACTCCCAAAAATAATTTCAAATTTTGATTAGTCAGAACACAGGACAGTTTTCCACTTCGCCTCAGTCCATCTTAAATTAGCTCGGGCCCAGAGAAGGCGGCAGCATTTCTGGATCTTGTTTATATATGGTTTCTTTTTTGCATAATAGAGTTTTAACTTGCATTTGTGGATGCAGTGACGTACTGTCTTCACAGACAATGGTTTTCAGAAGTGTCTCTGAGTCCATGCAGTAATTTCCACTACAGAATTGTGTCTGTTTTTCATGCAGTGCTGCCTGAGGGCCTGAAGATCATGGGCATCCAATATTTGTTTTCGGCCTTGTACCTTATGTGCCATAGATGACGAGATCCCCAAACTCTTTGCAATTTTACGTTGAGAAATGTTATTCTTAAATTGGTGCACTATTTGCCCATGCAGTCTTTCGCAGAGTGGTGAACCCCTCCCCATCTTTACTTCTGAAAGACTCATCCTCTCTGGGATGCTCTTTTTATAACCAATTGTGTTACTGATTAACCTAATTACTAGTGAGATGTTCCACCAGGTTTTTTTTAGCATTACACAGCTTCTCCAGTCTTTTGTTGCCCTTGTCTGAGCTTTTTTGAAACATGTTGCTGGCATCAAATTCAAAGTGGACATATATTTTTCAAGAAACAATAACATTTCTCAGTTTCAACATTTGATATGTTGTCTTTGTACCATTTTCTGTTGACTATAGGGTTTAAATGATTTGCACATCATTGCATTCTGTTTTTCTATACATTCTACACAGGATCCCATTTTTTTGGGAAATGGGGTTGTACCTATTCTCCCCCTTTACCTAACATTTAATTCAGAAATCCCTTTTTCCCCAGTGGGGATGATGTTTTACTATCTTTGGTACAACATTTGGTCCCAATATGTACACACAGACACCCTCAGGAGGTCTAGGACTTCACCTTGACCCAGAAATCCATGTTCCTTATTCCCTGAAACCCTGCTACCCAAAATACCCCATAACTCGTGTAAAATTAACTGATAAAGCTAGTTGTCCTCATGACATAGGCATATCTGAACATGACATTTTCTAGTGAATGTTTCGCTAAACAAACCTGCGTGACTTTTCCCAGTAGCTATTTGATTAGCTAACTAACTTAACAAATCAGCTCCAACTAAATTACTTAATGTATTAATTAGAAAGGAAACCCAGAACATGAGCGCGCTTTAGAATCGCGCGTTCAAATGTGTTCCCGTGTGCTCGTTCAGGTTTTCAGCACAGAGAGACCAGTCAGCGAACGACTTACTGACTCGTTCAAATCTAGTTTGCTAGCTAGCTATTAGGATTTTCTCTGGTCAGTGACTCCCCTGGCAACGTTAGCTAGCTAAAAATGTCAAAGTTGGAGCAGATCTTGGTTCTCGACCCCCCCGCTGATCTCAGGTTCAAAGGTAAGAGCATTTAATACCGTTGGAAGTTTTTTTTTTCATATCGGAGACATGTCACGAATTGTCTTATTTATATATTTCACCCGCTTCTCTTCGTTTTTTGGCTAACGTTTGCTTGCCACCTCCGCCATTTTGAGCTGGGGAAAGGCCTATGTGAATCCCCGTACTGGAGTGACGTGGTCAACCGGCGTGAGTCTTGGCTTCTTGTCATAAACTATGCGGAGTCGTCTTAGGTCTGAGTGCATGCCGCCTTGTCCGTTCGGTGTGACATAATGCCCAGAGAAGGAATGCCTGGGGTGGCTAGCTAACATTTGCGCTAGAGTTCAGTTTCTTAACTAGCATCGAAAACTAGCTAACTTACTGTACGTAGATAGATACAAGGTACTAGTAGGTCCTGGCTTGCGGCGTAGAGATTGGCGTTATCAACTTAGGACATTCCTCAAACTAACTAGCTAGTACGACCTGGTAAATCAAATGTCTTACCTGTTACCTAACACTACTACTGTCGTAATATGGCCAGAGGATATATGTAGTCAGATACTAGCTAGCCTGCTATTACATGTCTATTGTCTTTGAAACAGTCATGTAGCTAGCTAGCTAGCTAAATACATTCATATAGCATGTCAGTCAAAGTTGATATAGCGCTTTAAAGTCACACTCGCAACAGGTACAGGGTTGTTAGTTGGTCTAGTTACGCTACCTAGATAACTTAGCTGTTATAGCTGTTTATGTTGGCTAACTAGCTAGGTAGCTATCTAGTTAGTAAGGGATTGTCATGACAACGGGGCTAACTTGGACCTAGCCATATTGGCAGCTTGGTTAGCTTTCTAGCCAGCTTACACAGCTGTTTTCTGAAAATGCACTGTGCTGGCCTGTGCTACCTAACCAGAGAGATTACATTCAAAATAGGCATAACTGCCTCATTCAGTATTGCGCAATGCTCGGACTGGATATTGTACACAATGAATGACCGGTTATTCGTTGAAAGGAAATTAGTAATTGCTGAGTTAGCTGGCTATCCATTCAAACTGGTTGCTATCAGAGAGGGCGCGGCGCTTCACGTATGTGGTGCTGTTCAGAAGTCAGAGCCGTTCGCCTGTCTTCAAATGTACAGGTTGTCTTACCTTCACTTGTAGACGTGTTAGGAGTCCCTATTTGGCTGTCACGCTGCTGATGTTGGCAGTGAGTGCCATTACCGTAGTTTGACAGAAGTTACAGATACCCCGTCTACCCCCCAACAAGACCAGTTCAGACGTTTTTAGATGTTCCAATGGGACACACATACTGACATCAATATTCAGGTGTTGAAAAGCAATATGGTGCCAGATACAACGATTGATGGTTACAGGCAACAGACGACTATGAATGGCAGAGGACCTTTTAGCTACACACAATTAAAGTGGGCATCTTGCACCTTGACCACCGATCATCAGTCACAAGCTTTACATTTTCCCTTAGTCGCCAAATTAAAAGCTCGGGAATTGGTGCCGGACTAAATGACAACGATATGAGAACACTAAACGATATTAGCAAATGCAATACATCTCACGTAATTGACCAGCCCCACCTCGTCCACTCCAATCCCCAGCTCATTTGGGAAGTAAACAGGCCTTGTCCGTAGCACTCAGAGTGGAAATAAACATCTAGTCTTTCATTTTAACCTCAACTCTAACCCAAGAACACCATGCAGATCTCTTGCAATGCAAATGTATTGTGTGTAGCATCACACATGCTTGTGCTCATTCCAGCTCAGGTTTGAGTGACTGGTTTGTAAATCTCCCCGGACGTGCATGTGATTTTCACTACTGCAAGTTGACAGAAACATCCACCTCTATTTCTAGTGAAGCTGAAAAGGTTGAATTGTAGCCTAGTACTTTACTTCCTCTTGGACGAAGGTGCTATACAGCCTAGCTCCTCTGTCACAAATGAAGAATATAGGAGTTGACAGGGCCATCTCTACCCATCTCTCTTGAATGTAACTTGAACTCTGTTTCAGGGCTGTAGCCTGGCTAGACAGTCATTGCTCACGCCAGGTTCAACGTACCCGAGTCCTGTGTAGCTCTGATTGTAGAGCACGGCACAGGCAATGCCAGGGTTGTGGGTTTGAATCTCACGGGGGGTATGAAAATGCGTGCACCCACTACTGTAAGATACCCCTCAGAAGTGTGCTAAATTATGTAGAGATGAACTAGGGTTGCGTCTCAAAGAGCTATTTTGATTATTTATTTGTTGATTGTGAACTGATAGGTCAACGTTTTTCTTCGTTTTTAACACCGTTTCATACAGTACCTCTTATCAGACAAAAGGCCTGTGGTATCTCGAATGGTTATGTCATAAGTTGTATAAGGGAACAAAGTCTTCTGTGGAGATTGTTCGGTGGTTCGGAACAGTCATTTCCTTGGTCTGTAAAGAAATGTTTCTGAAGCTTGACTAATGTCAATCACTAGGCAACCAGAACTGTCATCAAATAATCTTGCTCTGCCTACCTGGGTCAGACTACTCTTTCCTGAAAAGGTACATCAGAGTTTATTAATACCGTCACATTACAACATATTTAGTAGAAATGTGTTTAGTCTTGTTACCCAATCATAAAAAAAATCAATAAAACAGCACAACACAGCACACCAATCCACCACGTTTATAGTAGTCATGGCAACAACAATGAACATTCTATACCGGAGCACAATTCTGTGGTCTGAACCAGTACAGACAAAAAAAATGGTTATCAAACTCCGCTATTGACCCTCGACTGAAGCAATGTCCTATGTCTTAAGAGCGTACTACAAAAAAATGAAAATTCTGCTGCGTTTTCTGCACATTCCATTTAATTACCACACTACCATTTAAGGCTGCACGATACGGGCTGACTATCTAGGTCTAGTTTTGCGGAAGTTCACACATTTTCACCTGAGGCCTTTTGTAAGACTGCATGACATGGGAAAACTGGCTAGGTCAGCTTTTGGGGAAGTTCAATGTTTTTTATCTCTGGCCTTTCACTTTATGCATGCTTGTACACCGATCAGCCATAACATTATGACCACTGACAGGTGAAGTGAATAAC
This sequence comes from Esox masquinongy, assembly GCA_016801175.1. Lineage (NCBI taxonomy): Eukaryota > Metazoa > Chordata > Actinopteri > Esociformes > Esocidae > Esox > Esox masquinongy. The sequence continues at coordinate 11,404 of JACXGI010017771.1, forward strand.
ACTGATAATCTCGTTATCATGGCACCTGTCAGTGGGTGGGATATATTAAGCAGCAAGTGAACATTCTGTCCTCAAAGTTGATGTGTTGCAAGCAGGAAAAATGGGCAAGCGTAAGGATCTGAGTGACTTTGACAAGGGCCAAATTATGATGGCTAGATGACTAGGTCAGAGCATCTCCAAAACTGCAGCCCTTGGTGTGGTGTTCCCGGTCTGCAGTGGTCAATACCTATCAAAAGTGGTCCACGGAAGGAAAAGCGAAGGGGAGCGAAGGCTGGCCCGTATGGTCCGATCCAACAGACGAGATACTGTTGCTTAAATTGCTGAAAAAGTTACTGCTGGTACTGATAGAAAGGTGTCAGAACACACAGTGCACCACAGTTTGTTGCGTATGGGGCTGCGTAGCCGCAGACCAGTCAGGATGCCCATGTTGACCCCTGTCCACAGCCGAAAGCGCCTACAATGGGCACGTGAGCATCAGAAATGGAGCAATGGAAGAAGGGGGCCTGGTCTGATGAATCATGATTCCTTTTACATCAGGTGGATGGCCGGGTGTGTGTGCGTCACTTACCTGGGGAACACATGGCACCAGGATGCACTATGGGAAGGAGGCAAGCCGGCGGAGGCATGCTTTGGGCAATGTTCTGCTGGGAAACCTTGGGTCCTGGCTTTCATGTGGATGTTATTTTGACACCTACCACCTACCTAAGCATTGTTGGAGATCATGTGCACCCTTTCATGGCAACGGTATTCCCTGATGGTATTGGCCTCTTTCAGCAGGATAATGCGCCCTGCCACAAAGCAAAAAGTGTTCAGGTATGGTTTGAGGAACACAACAACAAGTTCAAGGTGTTGGCTTGGCCTCCAAATTCCCCAGATCTCAATCCAATCGAGCATCTGTGGGATGTGCCGGACAAACAAGTCCGATCCATGGAGGCCCCACCTCGCAACTTACAGGACTTAAAGGATCTGCTGCTAATGTCTTGGTGCCAGATACCACAGCACACCTTCAGAGGTCTAGTGGAGTCCATGCCTCGACAGGTCAGGGCTGTTTTGGTGGCACAAGGGGGACCTACACAATATTAGGTAGGTGGTCATAATGTCATGGCTGATCGGTGTATGTAATCTCCAAAAATGCATTGTCCGATTAGCATGTGGACGGTCTACAAGCACTGCTTTCACCTTCCAGAAGAGGCTTTGGATCAGGAGCCCTGGGCCAGCCTGGTAATTCTGTCTACTTGTCCATCAACACTCCCGCCGTTATAGTCCTGAACTACCTAAACACCCTGTCAACTGTGGTCCGCCAAGTCAAGACCCACCACTGACAGAACTCTACATTTAGTTTTTCTGTATCTGACGTGCTTTGAAATTCGCTGATTATTATATTCAGGCTTTGTCTTGTCCCCTCTGATTCAGAAGTTACTGTTACACAAATATGCATATCACTCTGCAACCCCAGCTCTGTTATCAGGATGTATTGGTTAACTATGCTCTGACTCATTGTAGCTAGTTAGCCACTCAGGGATTTAGTATTAATTGGCTAACACAAGGCGTTTTAGCCTCAGCTTGCTGAGGTATGACAAAACAAGCTTATTGACAAAAAAAAATGGATTGTGTAACTTTCTGCTATAAGTCTTGCAGATTTATATTAAGAAGCTAAGTGGAAAGCTGCACTTTTGCGTCTGACTATGAACAACTTTATTACAGTTTTTCTGACTAATGCATCTAGCTAACGTTAGAGCAAAGATGGAAATCAGTTTGATTCTTCAGGCAATCAATGCTGTGAAAGAAGCCTACATTTTCTGGAAGGGTTTACAGAAATCTGACATGACATACTCCTGACTGAGCCTGTCTTTGAAGAAAACTTAAAAGAAGCAAGGCTGTACATTGAAATGTTGCATCTCTGTAAAAAGACGAGGATGGCCCCGGCTTAAAATTATTCCGTCAGAAGAATGGTAGCGCACGTGAGCTAAGAACTCTCTACTTCTGTCTGAATTTAACATGAATTCTCATGTAGTCACGTAACAGTCATCAGGCCATTCTCTCACAGGGGGACGGTCTGCGCTGATCAGTGTGCATTGGGGAACATGGTCCGCCGATTTGAGTCTAGGAACCTGGGGGGGTTTGGACATCTTGCCTGACCTGTCTGTGTCTTTACATGGGCTGGGTCCCTGCGAGGTGTCTTTACATGGGCTGGGTCCCTGCGAGGTGTCTTTTCCTTGGGCTGGGTCCCTGCTAGGTGTCTTTTCCGTGGGCTGGGTCCCTGCTAGGTGTCTCTTCTGTGGGCTGGGTCCCTGCTAGGTGTCTATTCTGTGGGCTGGGTCCCTGCTAGGTGTCTTTTCCATGGGCTGGGTCCCTGCTAGGTGTCTCTTCCTTGGGCTGGGTCCCTGCTAGGTGTCTCTTCCTTGGGCTGGGTCCCTGCTAGGTGTCTCTTCCTTGGGCTGGGTCCCTGCTAGTTGTCTCTTCCACGGGCTGGGTCCCTGCTAGGTATCTAGAGGGGCCTGCCCCCATCAGAGCTGGTAGGTTGTTTATTAATAGTGGGGTGGGGGGTGGGGGGGGTCACCCCAATGGTACACGCTACTAATGGTGTGTGTGTGTGTGTGTGTGTGTGTGTGTGTGTGTGTGTGTGTGTGTGTGTGTGTGTGTGTGTGTGTGTGTGTGTGTGTGTGTGTG
>JACXGI010017772.1:0-14037 GCA_016801175.1 Esox masquinongy
GCAGGCCGCGGGGCAGGGACTCTGGGCGGCAGCAGGCCGCGGGGCAGGGACTCTGGGCGGCAGCAGGCCGCGGGGCAGGGACTCTGGGCGGCAGCAGGCCGCGGGGCAGGGACTCTGGGCGGCAGCAGGCCGCGGGGCAGGGACTCTGGGCGGCAGCAGGCCGCGGGGCAGGGACTCTGGGCGGCAGCAGGCCGCGGGGAATTGGGCGTTATTAATTGCCTGCCGACTGCCTGGCCAGGACACTCGACTGGCCAGACTCAGGGCGACTTGTTTCTGTCCTCGTTGCCGTCATCAACTTGGCAGGGGTCTGGGGTGGCCATAGGGATGGCCAGCGCTCCAGTGGGTGATGGTAGGGGTCCTCCTCTTCGGAGTCTGAATCCGGCCATTTGAGGAGTTATCCTACAGTCCACCTCTGCTGTGTCCATTGGATTCAGTAGGTCATTCTGTCTCGCTTTGGGCAGGGGTAGAAAGACACAGGTGCAGAGGATTCCAAAATGGCAAAAAGGCTACTAATGAACACAAAGTACATAAGCAAAAGGGCACAAATGGAAGGAACTGGCAACAGAACAAACACACTAACAACAACCAACAAGTAACACTGGGGCAGGATGAAATTAAATAAAGACACAATGAGGGCGCAAACAACGCACAGGTGCAAACAATAAGGACAAGGACAGGCTGCGTATAACAACACAAACAAAAACCAAACATAATGGGCTACATTCATGAACAAAAACCAAACAGAACAGAACCTCACAGTTATTACTGTTATTACCAGTTATTACCGGCAAAGTTAAGCAATTGTAAGCTACTTCTACTGTAGCTGTTCTCAGGAATCCAAATATGTTACCGTAGCTATACATGCCAATTTCTCAGTAGAAAGATGAACTTTTTTGATTGGCACAGAAATTGACTGAGATTCACGGATGCTGATCATTTACACATCTGCGAACCCATAGCAGGCGTGCATGTACTACACTTCTTGTAGTGCCAACACATTTTCTTATCAATTATTAGTAATCAATCATTCATATTTTAAAAGACAGATGTTGAAACTATTAAGCGTTTCAAATTTAACAGGAATTAGCTTTTGTGCAAATTTGTTTTCTATGTTTTATTATTATAAACCCCTCACCCACCCCCCATAATGGGGACTTTTTTTTTCAGATCAGTCTCTGCCTTACTTCCTACTATTTCACACTGTTGAGGACAATCTAAATCGTTGCCATACATATTTGCAAAAGGTTGAAAAGGAAAAAGAATGTGCCGGCGTATATATAAGAAAGATGTCTAAACTAGCCTACTAAAAGGTCAAAATCATCCGGTCGCAATTTACAAAATGCAGTCTTGCCTTTACTGGTGCTTTCTGGTGTGCCAATGTTATCCTAGACGCACCGATTTCCGGTAGTCGCTTTTCCATATTGAATCCCTCCTCAAGTTTTGCAGGGCCTCAAACAAAATATAAAATACGGACATCGTCGTCGTACTGTTATTAGATGAGGCCCTATGAAACACCGTCCAGCAACTGAGGCTGTCTTCGATTGACAACGTTTTAGAGTTCCAAAATGTGATTATGACGTCACAATACATTTCATCCGCAGCTTCCCAAAAACACCACGCTGCTTGCTAGTTATTAGACAAGTTACTTCAGACAAGTCTAAGTCAAGTCTCAAGTCTATGTGCATTAGTCGTCATCCATCTGTAAAGGTTGGACAAAATTATTTATATTTTCCGTGTAGACTGGCATTTTAGCTAGCTAGCTTTTGAACGGTTTTACAAATGTCAATGTTACAACCCCACGTCACCAGTCTCAATTTAACAAACTGACTTAATGGACTCCCTGCACAACCGTTTCCACATTCTCCTTAATACTGCTCCAGCATTTCCGCTTGTGCCGCTCCGTTATTAAAGTAGTGGTACTGTTTTAATCAAGGTGTTTACAAGAGTTGCCTAAAATGAACAATTTTAATCGTATTTTCAAGATTATTTGGAAGGCTCCAGCTATCAAGTTGGAGAAAGGATTTTAGATGTATGTATCGACATACATAAACGATTACGAAGGTAGTCATTTTCATGAAATGGCGTCCAGTGAAGCTGGTTCGGGTGCAGCACAGTAGTCATGATCCAGACTAATCATTAATCTAAAATCGCATACTACAAGTACGTACTTCGCGGATGATGGTGAAGTACGTATGTTTAGTATATATTAAGCGAGTATGCCAGTATTGGGACCGATTGGGACATACTACCTCGTCATACAATTGCGTCTCAACATCAGATCATTTTGTCACGCATTAATATAACGCCAAGTTAGAATGGTTAGCTAGACACCATTAAGCATTGTTGAACTACTAACAGCCAGTAATAGGCCTACTAGTATATTGCTAATTGGAATAGTCATAAGAATTGAGCAATTGCGAGCGAGATTGAAGACGAACTTTACACTGCCAGAGCTATTTTATGCCACATCAACGTTCATTTTTCCTTCATTCATCAGTGACATTGATACACTAACTGCCAATGTAGGTGACGATAACTGACTTCTCTCGTGAAAAGACGAGAGAGTCGTGGAAACCCCTATTTACTGCGCTATTATTTGAATCAGGTGTGCTAAATTAGAGTTGGAGAACCGACAGGACAGCAGATCTCCAGGAACAGGGTTGAGGAGGCCTGACCTTGCTGATCTTTGCCTGCTGCATACTTTAGATTGGACTGTGAAGTGGTCTATTTGCACTAACCACTGCTTCTTCAGCTCAACGTCCAGTGGGAAGCTATGCATACTAATAATTCAGTTTAGTAGATGCAGAGCAATGCACTGAATATTTCATATATATATATAAACAATAGCAGTTTTATCAGTTATATGGATATTATCATTCTATTGTGATGGGGACAAGTTAAGGGAGTTTGACATACCTTGTTTTTTACTAATAAAATTTCCACAGACTGCGTTTTCACCTGACAAGGAGGCAGGCGATAGGCGAGCGTAAACAAAAAAAAGTTGCTAGTAACCATCTGCACTGACTCGATTCTGAGATTACTAGCGTTACTAAGTAATGAGTTGTTGAGAGGCGTGGTCGACGCTCTGCCTCCGGGGCCGTTGGCTGTAGCTAGGAGATCACTGTGACTGACAGGTGCATTCACCTGTTGCAGTGTTTGAGGTAGTGCGTAATATTCAAAAGAGTAAACGGGCTGAAATTTGGGAAAGTGTTTCATCAACTTGTTCATTTGCAAGAAAATCACGTTTATTTTTTACGTTGAAAAACGTATTTTTTTTTTTTGCATTTATAATAGTGGATACATTGAATGCCTTCGATACTCCGCTGCGTTGAAAGTGGTGGGGCGGCGCCACACCACTTTAAAAAGTACTGGGGCAAATGCCAGCTTGCCACACATTTGCCGCCGGCTCAGCTAGCCTATAAAATGTATAGACAACAAACTAACTAGAAAGCCTATTTTAACATTTTGCTTATATAACGGTCATTCCTCTACTTTGCCTGAGCAAAAAATAGGTAAGCGTCCTGGCCAGTCGAGTTTCCACAAACATATTTTAATTGCTGAACAGATTGATATTTCTTACTTCAATGCTGTGTGCATATAGTGCTGATTTCACTAGATTAGTGGTTGTATATAAACATCTCCAGCTATTTTTTTTTAAAATTAGCAATACATTTGCTCCCTCAATGACTGAATTAGGGAATCATTTAATAAATATAAAATTTGGTTGAAATTGTTTTTTTTTTAAATCCAAGATAGCCAACTATGCAACAGAGGTCTGCAGGCCTCCACTAGAGCCCCAGTCTAACCAGATTGTAGCCTAAACATCAGCAACAGGACAAGACCTTGAATATCTTAGGTGTGATCTAAGGTTGGATAAAACACCTAAAAACCAGCCCTCCAGATTGAGAGGCTCATGTGTTTTATACAGTAGCCTAAAATAGCGGTCATTCTACTTAGTGCCACAATTTCAGAAACCGGATACCTTCTACTGGGATCCAAAAACACAATGCTCATGAGGGGGGATTTTTGTCTAATGGACCTACTTTGGGAAAGTCAGCTCCTGCACTTTTTTTGACACAAATTATGCAATTAAAGACATGCAAAATGCTGTAAAGCCCAGAACAATTAAAAGAAACAGCCACATTATTCAGTTAAAATATTGTTTAATATCCTTCTGAATGTCCCAAAAATTCAACAATTCAACCATTTTTTTTGCTTGCCCGTTAAATGTGTGGCAAGCTGGCATTTGCCCCAGTACTTTTCAAAGTGGTGTGACGCCGCCCCACCACTTTCAACGCAGCGGAGTATCGAGGGCATTCAATGAATCCACTATTATAAATGTAAAAAAACCCCACAATATTACTGCTAAGATTATGGGCAGGAACACTGAACGCTAATTGAAGGTTCTCCAGAATTGTCCCCAAGACCTTATGTATGTTACGTTACGAACAAAACACATGCTTTTCATGCTAAACTTCTAAGTGGGACAGTCGTGTGAGCGCAGTGCACCAAATTTAGATACACTTTGAATTGGGATTATTATGACATTAATCATGACATAAAATCAATTCAGGGAAGTGAATTTTCAGAATATTCTATGTACTGCCTTTTCAATGCAGCATCAACATTCACTTTTTTGACTTAACATTATAACTGTTTACTTTAGCATCATTTATTAACCTGTGATGAAGTGTTTGCCACAGACATAAACTGGATGCGTCCCATAGTTGCCCATTGTCACCCTCTCTGGGGATGGCCTGAAGCAACAGATCTCTTCTTTTGTTGTCCTTTGTTTTTTTACTCTTATTCAACGCGCAAAACATAACGCAGCAGCTTTTAGGCATGGTACCAGTAATATTTCCAATTTTGCACCGTTGTCTTGCGCTGGCTGTCCCCCAAAAGGGGGCGCGGTGGTTCGGACGAGAGGAAAGTGACGTATAGCTGCTCTCATATATAGGGCTTCTCCATTGACCAGCACAGTACAGGACGGCAAGCACCTATTTGACTCGTGCGGTGTTGCCTGCACGGCAAGGTAATGGAGAAGTGCCAATCATAATGCAGACATCCCAACTCTCCCTGAAGTTCCAGGAGTCTCCCGCAATTTAAATGTGTCTCCCTGACGGCCGCAAATCATATACAATCTCCCGGAAATCGTTTTTTTTTAAAGCGAGCAAGCGTTAAGGGTAGAATCCCGATTCGCGTAGTGCATACTTGGCACTATGAAACAGAAGTACATACTGTATAGTATAGGAGGGTAGTATTACAGTATTTGTGATCGAATGGGACGTAGCACATCGTCATAAATTTCCGGGGGTTGTTGCATCTTTGTCATCTTTTCCACCCCTGATGAGTTTGCACCCCTGAAAATACCTACAACCCTGCCCTCCCCACAAGGAATTATTATGTATTGACATATATTTTGAAAACATATTTTTATATGTGCCTATATTTTTTTCAAACCTATACTAATATACAGTGGTGTAGTGGAGGGTATACGCAGGTATACTATGGAGATTTCTATCAAAATGTTGTAAACTTGTAAGTAGCAAGTCACAAATATATACTGTGAGTCACAAATACATAATGCAACTGTTAAATACAAATCACAGTCAACAAATATGTGCATACAGTTTCACAAAAAATGTCAAAATCCAAAAACAAATAATTAATCGTTAACAAAAACTAAGTAGGATTAGCAAATAAATGTGACTTTTTTTCAAACATGTTTTTGTGAATGTCATAGCATTTGTCACCTGTATTTAACAGATTTGTGACTTGCATTACATTTGTGAGTGGCCTTACATATTTGTGAGTTGCTCCAGATTTGTGAGTACTGGTACATATTTGTGAGTGGCATTTTACGGATGAGTTTGTCACGGAATCCAGAATAGGACCTCCTTAGTTCTGGTTATGCTTAGTCTCCAGAAACCATATATGTTTTAAACTTACTTTCAAAATAACAAATCTCATAATTACTTGTATAAATAAAGTGTTGGATAATAAATAGGATTTATGTTTACACAGTTTACAATTCAGCATCATTTTAGGCTGTATGTTGTTTATCTAGAGCTCACAGCATTATGTGGACTTTATTTTGAAACAAAAATTGTATATTGCACGTCTGTCTACTCTGTCAAGTCACCTAATAGACAACGCAATCAGTACCAATCTACATGAACAACTATTAGCCTAACAGTTAAAAATATGTAGATCTAATAAGGCTGAGATTAGCTAACTAGCTAATATTATTTTACTGCATGCCAGAGGTAGTTAACAAAAAGCAACACGCTAGCTGTACTTTGAGCAAAGCTTACCATACGTGTAGCTACCATACGTCCTTATACAGTAGTTAGTAGTGTTAATACCAATATTATTGTCTGAATGCTCCCCTTGGTGCTTCACCACATGTACTGACAGCCTAGCAAAAAACACTGTTACTTCATACCCCATCTTTCACAATTCCTTTTCATCATTGAGATTACGTGTACAGCCTGAAACATTTTTCTCAAATGTGTGTTTGTCATGAACAATTTAAGGAATCAGATAGACGGAGGCCAACTGATAAGGGGCAAGACTGCTTAGCAAAAGACATGGTTTGAATAAGACCATGCATAACACCATTTTTAAAATTGTTTGCTGCCTTACAACCAAAGGCTTGTGTACATTGTTTGACCAAACACCCAAAAGAGATGATAACAATCAGGCAGGTGAAGCAAAGGAGAAATGACCTTCAAGAGACAATGTGCAACCAGACAATGTCCCATTGGTGGTAATCCAGGAGGCAGCTGTAGTCTCAGGCCTACAGGTAGAGCCCTTCATAATGTGATTTGAATAAATCTATACCTTAACCAGACCTTACCTGGAGATATTTTGCATTATTAGCATAATGAGTCCATCATTTGCGTTATTACAACAATTTTCTCTCAAACACATGTTCCAAAAATATAGCTTTGTCATATTCAGGGGATGTAAGAATGTGTTATACCACAGGGCCTGAATCTTAGCCTAGTGATCAGTTTAATACCTTTCATAATTTTGGTTAGTGTTCTCTGGGGTAAACATATCTTAAATACACAACATATCTTCAGGGGCAGACATATGGGGCTCTGTTTTAATTCTAATGTACAGTGCAGTGAAAAGGTATTGCCCCTTTACTGATTTCTTCTGTAATGGCATGTTTGTCACACAGAATTGTTTCAGATATTCAAATAAAATTTGATATAAGTCAAAGTAAAGTAAACCAACATTGTGTTTAAATTATTTTATTTTCTGAGTGAAAAAATGTATCCAACCTGTGTGAAAAAGTTATTAGAATTTTATTGATTTCTACAGCTCAAAAATTGTGCGGACCTTTATTTTGAAACGATCAAGACAGTTTTCTTTCGGCGATCACCTCTAAACTTTTCCTGCAAAATCATCTCACATTGACTTTGAACATGTCAGAAGGAAGTCGGTCGCTGGTGAGTTTCAAGATTCAGTTACCCAGTTAACTAATTTAATATTGCCAGACGGTCTACAGTACTCAATTAAGTACATTGGTAGACAGTGTCATCTAGATGAGGTAAAGATGAGCTAGCTGTCACTTTAATTACAGATGCTAAAAAGGCTAGTTTATTCACAGTCAAAGCCAGGTAGCTTTCAAAAATGACTAGATAAGACTGTTACGTGTGCATAATACGTACCATCGGAGGTGAAACTAAACTATGATACCAACCCTAGCTAAAAATTTAACTACAATTGTAACATGCAGTGGATCGAAAATGTAGACTACTTAAATATTATACAGTACCAAACCTACCTAAAAAGCAATCCACAAGGATTGTTTTAGATATGTGATCAGATTATATTGTTGCGACCTTGGTATGGCCACTACCCGCCCCTCCAAATGGGATATCCCTATTTGGAGTCGTGGGTAGTGCGCACCCCTGGGGAGCCGAAGGTCGCTGGTTATAGACACTGCCCGCCAGACGCTACGATATTATACCAACCCTAATTTAAAGAACTCTGTGGATTGCATGAAAGCCGTGCTAAAATTATTACTGTACACCAACCCTTGTTAAATTGGTCACTACATGTAGTTATTACCACGGGCTTGGATAGCAAATGTGCTGTAATAATTACGTTGACAGTGCCTAACTACGATTCCCACGTGGTGGCTCTAAGACGTGCTATCCTGCCTAGTTTACTAGCTAACTACAATTACCATGTGGAGTGGATTGAAAATGGGATGTGATGTTGCAAGCTTCATCTCAGAGTTGATTTGGCTAACACCAACCATATTTTTAATTATACATTTTCTACTGTATCTAACTAATACAATTACTAGTGTATTTGGATATAATACAACTATAGTTTGCACATTTTATTCCATACTAAAATGTATCACTTGTCTGGTCCAGATCACAAGATTCAACAGTAATAAAGGTTGTGGTGCAAGTACTACTTAAAACACATTTTTCCAAAATTAATATTTCTTAATCTTTCCTTCAGCTGCACCTCAAACCAATGATAAAACGATCATGAAAGGGCAGGGAGTATAAAATATATAGTAACAATATGCTAGGTTGACATATATAAAGGTTTGACATGGGAGTGTTTTTGGATTATCACCCTTTATGAATGTATTAGTATAATCAATGTGCACCTGAGAATACAATTAATCAATATGGAATAGTATAATCAAATGTATTAGTAAGTCTTATATTAGAATAATTATTACTGTCTGGGGATAATCAAGTAACAATTAATGTAAAGGGCCATAATGGCTCTGTTATTTTTATACAAGTTTCTAAAGTCTGCACCACCAATATTTAACAAGGAACGGATCTTGGAAGGTTGCGAAACAATGGTGGCGGATGGGGAGAAAGATCCGCCCAAGAATTAGCATAAGGGGATGGTCAGAAAGGTTATGCAAGATAACACTGTGTAAATGTGTGTCCGGAGTTGGCAAGACAGTTGTTCCTGCAGGTCAACTCAGCTTTTATGATTGCTCATTAAAAGTCTAATTTGAATCCACTCCTGAGTTATTGCATCTTTTTGAATTGTTGCATCCTTTTTGGCGAGAAAACACATTTTTCCACGATAGGAGCCAATCACATTACTAATTAAAAATACTCAGTTAGGGGCACCTGGGTCATAGCAGTTAAGAGTACTGATTACACCCTTGACAGTAGCTTTGTCTGTGATCTTGTTACACATGTAACTAACATGTTAAACTTCCTAGCATGTTAAGTTTATTTAACTCTTGAAACAGCAGATGTTAATTTCCTAAATTATCCTAATTTACAATTTTTTTAAGGCACCTGATGCCATTCAGTCTGCTGTTCAAAACCTCCTCTATTAAACCGAGAGAGGAGCAGCCAGCAGCAAACCGTCAGCCAACCCAAATCTCAATCCATCCCCAAAACCTCAGTCCATCCCCAAACCTCAACCAATTCCCAAGCCTCAACCCATTCCCAAGCCTCAACACCAGTTAACACCGACTGTTGAGCAGGACATGACATGGTGAATGCTTTGTGTGTGAATGTTAATCCATGTTATTTAACTTTTTTATCATCTTCATGTCCAGGTCATTTCCTGCACTTTTTAGGCATGATCAACCACAGGGAAAAAAGAGATTTGCTGCTGGCTAATGCAAATGTATTACCCCGAAAACTGTAAACATTGTTTTATCCCTTGCCTGGGATCAGGAGCAGATCTCCTCACGCCAAAAGGTGCTGAGGAAGTGACATTGCTGATGGCTGGTTTGGGTAAGAGGCTGATCCTTATAAAAGATGCCAACCACAGTGAGGTAATGTGATGTATTGTGATGTATTGTGATTGCTTGTAAAGTTAAAGTACTGTAAGTAGCCCGGTCCAAGCCCGTTCTTGAGGAGCTACCCTCCTGTAGGTCTTCCTCCAACTCCAATTCTAGTTAACCAAGTTTCATGTTATTAAACATCTATTTTGTAGAATCAAGTATGCTTAATTATATTTAACGCTGCAGAATGGTAGCTCTCCAGGAATGTAGTTGGAGAGCTCTTACTCAACAAGTAAATAACCAAATACTCTGACTTTATAGGCAAGATGTACTCTTAATCTCCACCTGTTGCTGCCAGAAAGTATGGTCCATCCCTCATACCCTGGTGAAAGTCTGGCAATATTGACATCACTTTTATTTATTTTTTACCAATCAAAACCACTTCAAGTCCATAGATTGGCTGATATTTGATAATGATGCCAGATTAAATGTTTAATTAATGTTGTTTTGATAAATCTTGTGTCAAGTAAAGTCTATCCGTGGAACTGCTGTTTCAGTGTTTGCTGGTCAGATTACTCAAATGTAATAGGGATATTGTGTTTCAGATTTCCACATCTCTTCATAAGGTGTTGCCCAAAATGGAGGCGTTGACAGGTGGTTGGCTGCTCCACAAGGCAACAGGTAAAACCTTTTTTGTTATGCGATTTCAGTTTAGTGTCCATGACTGATCCTTTCCTATTTCAGTTTAGTGTCCATGACTGATCCTTTCCTATTTCAGTTTAGTGTCCATGACTGATCCTTTCCTATTTCAGTTTTCTTAGTTTATCTCAGGAAACCATCTCTAAAAATGGTGTACTAATATATGACATTTTTGTATTTGTGGGAACTTATGTAACATTTCAATCAAGTCACCATCTATCTGTAAATATTAATCTACATAAATAAGGGGCAAGTGGGCAAAGACAGATCATTCCGATCCCTTCGGAGTCAGACACTACAAAGGGTTGAAGATTGCCAATTCAAATTCTATGTATTTGACGTTCCATTGTTTGACGTTGTTGTTTCACTTTAATGTAAACACCCACAGTCAGCGTAGCCATCTGACAAGGTGTCATTGGAGCACAAGCACTAGCAGCGCCTCTCTGCGTAAGTATTGATTATTGTTTTGGGGGGTTTTCAGTAATGTTATACTTTATTGACAGTAAAGTAGGGAAAGATACGACAGTTTTTCCTGTAAGAGCAGTAGGTCAGACTGCAACACTGCATGTGCACTTTTGTCCACAAGTGCTCACAGTGCTATCCAATCATGTGCGTCGTAAAGGTTAAGATAAAGTTTAATGCAACACCAGTGCTTTGTCTCTTTTGACATTTGTTTGTGAAACTGTATGCACGTATTTGTTGACTGTGATTTGTATTTGACGGTTGCATTATATATTTGTGACTCGCTACTTACAAGTTTACATTTTGACATTTTGATAGAAATTTATCTCCATAGTATACGCCGTGTACCCACTTTTTGTCTGCTGCCATTGCGTACATTCACTTCTTACCAGTGGTTTAGTGGGGGGTATACGCAGGTATACACTTTCTACCCGCTTTTATGTCAGCGGGCATAGCGCATACTGATTTCTTACTGATGCGTATGAATGTAGTACAGTGAACGTATATGCAATATACATTATTTTTGTTAAAAAAGCTTGCAAAATGTGCATACAAAAGCCAGTCGCATAATTATTATAAACGCAACATTTTAAAAACCACCAAAAAATAATGTAACGTATGACATAGCTCTGATTGGCTGGTTATTGAGAACGTCATGTTACTTCACTTGAGTGAAATATTTTTGCCTGCCAGAATATTCAGGGTTTTTTCCCCCAAGGCAAAATGATATTTCCGTAGGCTTAACGTTACTTCGGAAATACATTATGAAACGAACTCATAAAACAACTTTGTCATTTGTCCAACCAAATAAACGTAGTCGAGCAGCAGACAGAACTGCCAGCTCTGCTGGTGCACTTCCAGATTTTGAAAGCAACCGGATCCTTCATGGTAAGGACTTGGTACCTCCATTGGTACAGACTGTACCTTACAGTATATCAGTAAATTACGTATTTTTGCCTTAAATCAATTTGTCGATGTTGTGGTTTGTCAGTACTCCCTCGTTAACTGCCTTAACTTTACTGTTGCCAATTTTTTAGTTTTGGAAAACATAGCTAGTTCAATTGGGAAATGCGGGTAGGGAAGCTGACATCAGGACTGAAAGCCAGTTAGCTAGATTTCTTATTTAAAACCTTTCAGCTTTCATATGGCTAAGAGTGGATTATATAGCACCTAGCTGGCTTTTTTAATGCAATATTGCAATCTTTTGATGTAAATTGGTCAACTTATTTGCACTTCAATTTTAAATTACTGAGTATTCTGTATGTTTTTTGTTCTTCATAGACATCAATGATTGGCCAGACCTATAGACAGTAAAGTAAGTGAAAGGTTTACTATAAAGTCCAAAGACCTCTGGTTAGTATGCAAGAAACTGGTAAGGGTAGTTCAAAGACTTGGTTTCCAATCTATCTACATGGTGTTAGACAGGGATGGGCAGTATTTATGAATGTATGTATTTTAAATATATATTTCAAATACAAAATATCATTTTGTAATTTGTATTTGATGAATATGGCTTCATATTTTGTATAACAATACTTTAGTGTTTTGTATTTTGTAGCTTAAAAATACTGTAAAATAGTTTGTGAAAAGTCTAAATGAAAATGCTGCCTCTGATTGGTGCCTGCTCAGTAATTTGACCAGACTTGTTGAGATCAGAACAGAAAAGGCATCCATACCTGAAGAAGGTCAAGGTGAGAAATGTGCATTTGGCATCTTTGGAGGAGTATCCCCGAATCAAGCACCTTTTTGGAGGTTTAACACAATCATCCCATCCTCAGCTCCAGTAGAGCATTTATTTTCCTTTGCTGGACTGATATATTGGCCCCATCAACGACGTCTAAATGCCACAACTTTTGAAAAGTTAGTTGTGCTTAAAGGCATCAGTAGCTAACAAGACCTCTGCAATGTAGGCCACAGGGCACACACTCTCATTCAATACACTCCCTCTCTCACACACACTCACTCAATCACATGCTTACTTTCTCACCCACACCCACACATACGTTTGACTGTTTTTGGTAGAACCTTTGAACTGTTTTGGAATACCTGGTTTATAGTATTCTCTATTGTAGTATTCTCTAATGGAGTTTAAATGTTCTTACTACACTATTAATGTGTGTGTCTTCTTTACCTATATTCTGCATCTCTCAATAGATTCAGTGGTTGGTGTTGGGTTAATACTCCTTGTTAAGTTCTGATTATGTTTCTGGCTACATTTAAAATCAAAACATATTGATCAATTAATAATTGTTGACAAAGTGCTGAAATGTTTTTTTTCAACTTCCAAATAGGTGTCCAATGATTGATGAATAAATAATTGATTTCTAAATGATTGTACCCTAATTGAAGTAGCTGTTTAATAGCATCATGATTTTGCATACCATTGCATGAATGACTGATTGACACAATTTATTATTATATTTATGATTAACAATCAAATGATTAATTACTTAGAAACTAGAATATGAATAAAGGTATGAATAAAGGTGCCATATGATGTATTCTTATGAATGACTTGTTTGTCTTTGGGTCAGTGTTGCTGATGCAAAGTAGGCCCTTCATTACCAAACACCAAATAACTAAATTAGGATACAATTATGAGTCATTAGCAAAATCCCAGGATTTTCACTCTTTTCCAGGAGGGTCACATTGACCTGTCTGTAATATTAGGGGGGTCATGACCCCCCGTCCCTATCTCCCCTAATTCTACGTCCCTGACGTATACCCACTTCTCCGGGCACCACTACACCACTGGATTACAGTATACCCACTTCTCCGAGCACCACTACACCACTGCTAATATATGTATTGTGTGTATTTCCAATGTATGGCCATACAGGTGCTGGTCATATAATTAGAATATCATCAAAAAGTTGATTTATTTCAGTAATTCCATTCAAAAACTGAAACTTGTATAATGTATACATTCATTCCACAGAGACTGATATATTTCAAGTGTTTATTCGTTTTAATTTTGATGATTATAACTGACAACTAATGAAAACCCCAAATTCAGTATCTCAGAAAATTAGAATATTGTGAAAAGGTTCAATATTGAAGACACCTGGTGCCACACTCTAATCAGCTAATTAACTCAAAACACCTGCAAAGGCCTTTAAATGGTCTCTCAGTCTAGT
>JACXGI010017773.1:0-14033 GCA_016801175.1 Esox masquinongy
CCTATTAGTGCTGTTACAGGGAGTCAGGGGCCTATTAGTGCTGTTACAGGGAGTCAGAGGCCTATTAGGCAAATCAAGCATTGACCAATGTTTTATTCAAATTAAAACTGCAAATTCTTCACTGCATTGAACTGTTTAAAGACATAAAATTCATTAACCAATTTCATTCTCTATTTTCTATTCTTTCTATCAGAAACAATCATGTGATAAAAAGATATTGTTCTGTAAGGTCTACGGTAGTGACACAAATGCATCTGAATGTTATTGGAAACTTGATGAAAATATCAGGGAAGTAACAACGGTGTAGGAATACGAGTCATTACAGTCGGTGGCTTTTTTATGAGGAACCTGCATTGTTCCACAGACCTGGATCTGAGAAAGGCTGATGTACATAAGGACATAAACACACACATACACTCTAACAAACAAACACACACACATATTACAAGGACATATGACAAAGAATGCTTTTAGTTTGTACGTTATGCTTTTTGTTCAGGGTTTTGTCAACTGGCACCAGTAAGAGAGGGAGAAAGAGCACAATGCCCCCTGCTGGATGTAAGGGGAAACACTACATCTCCAGTACTGCACTGTCCAACCAATCAGGTGCAACAGGCATGATGTAAAGAATGTGTCATACAGCAGATGCTAACCCAGAGCTATTTACCATGGTGCACACAGAGGGCATGGAACCCACAGCACTGACCAGTCAACAAAGTAATGGAAACACCTGCTGTCTCTTAATAGGTCAGGCTGTACAACGTACAGAACAATTAGCCTCAACCTGATCTCATAAAGTTCACATTGTTTCTAAGCCCTCATTTCCAGAGCACATACGCCCCCTGGTGGTGGGGGTTTTGAGCCCCGGCTTGGCCGGCTGTCTGTGCTGTTGCTCTCTGTCTATCTACATACCTGTTTTCTTAGCCTCACCTTCCCACTGTCCTGTCAATAAAAATAATACAATACCCCCAAAATATCTTACAAAAGACTCAGAATGGTCTGGACAGTTCTATAAGGGTACATACTATATGTCTGCCACAGAAAGTCAAAGATCCCTTGTCTGAATCAACCTGTATCTACACATTAAATTAGATTAAAAGTCTGTCAGATATGAACGATTGAAATGGCTGGTCAACTGAACTGCCAACACAGTGACAGGTTTAGGTTTTTATCTGATTGTAGGAGCTTACCACACAACAGACTATTGTGAATTGCTGTTATTGGAAACACTCCAGGCATCCAATCTCTGTCAATCCTATCAAATGTCACTAACCCATGGAAGACGTTCCACAGCTTATCAGAAGCTACATTTGTAGTTCTGCCAGATCAACATGCTGTGTCAGTGAAAAAAAGCACTGAAAAATGATGCCACAGATTTATTAGCAAAATGGTACGAGGTATCTGAATACTATATGATCCCACCAGAAACCAGAGGTGTCTTAACAGCCACTCATTCGAGGGTCAAAGGAGGTTGAAGTGTTCGCATGGTGGCTGAAAGTACCGTAGGAGAGAATAAATTCACCAACAGAGTTTACACTCTGGATTCTGAATCCAGCAGGGGCGTAGAATTGGGGGTGGGGGGGGTCATGCCCCCCCAATATACAATACAAACCAAACCTACGCTGTTGGAATCCAGGTATATGAATTTAGATCTTAGTAGGAACTGACAACGTTTGTACTCATCACGGCAGACCCAGACGTTGAGGTAGACGCTGAAGACAAATCTCGGTTGGACCTTGTCTGGAAAATGGGACGAATATCCTAATCCTCTCACCACATACGCAGTTATCTTTTTCTAGCTAAACCAGCGTCTGTGAAACAGTGACAACACAGAGAATGATATCTGAGAACCATCCAGGCATCAACAACATAGCAGAAAGTAATAAGGCTTCATAAGGTATGACAAGGGCCATGGAACAAACCTGAGGTCAGCTGGAGGTAGAATTGAGGATCAAGAAGCTGGGGCTGCCATGACGAAGAGCAGGGGAAGGTCAGTCAGTATGCCCACCCACCAGAGGAAGAGGGGGTGGGGACACAGCAGCCGAAATAAGAGAGAAAGGAAAAGAGAGAGAGAGCGAGAGTAGTGAGAGGAGAGAGAGGGGAAAGAGTGATGAGAAAGAGGAAATGGAGGAGAGTGAACAGACAGAGGGAAGAGAGGAGAATGAAGAGAGGACAGTGAAGAGAGGAGACAGAGGGGAGAGATGAATGTTTTCTCCATCAGTTCCTAATAAGGAAAACCACAGATATACTTTGAACTTTGTTCCCCAACTTTCTTTAAACTGCAAAGTAGACTTTTATATCCGTTATTTAAGTCTGTATGAAATAGCAGCAGCAGGAGCAGTTGTACAGATGAATCAAAGACTGGCACATTCTTCTTCTGATAGAAGCGCAATTACAGGATCGGACGAGCTATTTAATATTAAAAAATTTTCTTACAGAACTTTAAAAGACATTGTGACATGGACTCAGAGCATTCCTTTTTTTTTTCTTGAATAACTGCAGTTTAAAGATCAAAAAACACATTTGCGCACAAGACAAAATACAACTGAGAAAAAATATACATTTGGAAAATATTTTCCGGAACTCTTGAGAAAACATTATCAGAATGTATAGTGGACTCATCTACTAATTATTAAAAAACAAATAGGAAATGTAGATTTGTCCAGTACCTCCGTCCACCCTGGTTTAGTGGTTTGCAGTCTTGTTAGACAGTGATCTGAATTTTAATCTTGGTAATACCAGCACAGCTTATGTACCAATTTTAGTGGAAAGCCTAAAACCTACAGCTGACAGGAGGGAACAGATTCAGTCATTTCAGTGCCAAGAGCAAGGAGGAGGGCTGTATTTAGAGAGAGAGGTGGTGTAATGGTTCGCAATGTGATTTGAAAGGATCTGTCTGTTTTTTCCCCCCAATGAAAGCAAAGTGGTCGACAGCCCAAAACACACGGATTTAGTCCCAAACGCGTCTCCATTCACCAATGACTGCATATCCCCCCAGAGCCAGACAGGGGCAGCAGAGTACAGTCAACATACCACTACCATGAATGAGTAGTTGGTTAGTGTTGTCGTTTTCACAGCGGAAACCATTTGAACATTGGGAATTTTACTTGGTGCAAAGTAGTTAAAATCAGTTAAGCGCGTGAATCCTTCATTTGTATTTTCTAAGGGAGTATAGTTTTACAAACATCTTCCAAAACATATATTTCCCGATGTCCCTGTTTAATGGTAACTCCGATTCTTTCTTTATGTGTCCTCCTGAGACAAAATTGCCTATTTAAATTTGCCTATTTAAGCTTTACGCAATGATGTGTGTCCCAACTGGCAATGTCCTGACCAGACTGTAGTAATCTCACTGCATGGCCTGGAAGCCCACTATCCCAGTACATCGACACGACGCCCAGCTGTGTCCTGGGTCAGTAAGGAAGTGAGAGATCTATGTGGTGGAGAAAAGGCGGGAGAAACACGGTTCAACATTAGCCGCTACATCATCAAGCTCTGTGTTGTAAAGGTCTGCAATTGGACTTAAATCACAGTAAGACATGCCTGTTTTCTATTAGCCTGCTGAAGTGGAGGTAGAAGGGAACAGGAGAACTAAGTTTAGCCACAGAGCTGGTTCTAAAGACAGCCACGTGCTGGGATAATATTAGACTGCTGGCAGTCTGTCCAGAAGTAGTCTTAACTCCACTTGGCTTGGGGCTTCTAGAGATCTGCTAGATTATTTTCACAGCTATGTGCCTGGCTGACAGACTCCCCTCTCCTCTCACCCACTCCCTCCTCCTGCTACCCCTCCTCGCCTGTCCTCCTCCTCTCCTCTCCCCCCTCCCCCGCGTCTCCCCTCATCACAAACATCCCTCCTCGCCTCCGCGCCAATCATCCTCCCATGCCATCCTCACCTATTCCCTCTCCTCCCGATCCTCTACATCCCACCTAATCCCCTCCCCCACTCCTCTGCTCCTCATCCCCTCCCCCGCTCCTCTGCTCCTCATCCCCTCCCCCACTCCAGTGCTCCCTCAGAACTAAGCCTCTTGTTCTAAAGAGTCAAGCCACAATTCAACTGTCCTGCTGCATCACAGTGGCAAATTACTTGGCTATAGTAGTCAGCCCAACATTTATCTCTGCCAAGGAGATAAATCATCCAGCTAGTGTTTGTGGTTCTTCGAGCGTGTATGTATGTGTTTGTGTGTGTATTTTTTTTAAATGTTATTTATTCTGTGGTGCTCAGTTGATACCGAGGTCTCATTGTATGAGTGACACAGCTTTAAGAAAAAAGAGTTTGTAATTAAGTGATCAGAAGACTTTGGTGAGGTCCAGCTGTCCAACTGAAACAAGATTAGAATTTATCCTTTCACCTGTAATAAAGCAAAACTTCTTTGGTAACCTACATCCTGAGTATTAGAGTGTTGTTTTAGAGTTGGATGCTGCAATTTTGTGGTATCACCACTGATAAAAAAGTTGACAAATTTTATTTATCGCATACAAAGTGTAACAAATGTTGTTATGGGTGTTGTGAAATGTGTTTGTCTCGACTCTTAAATTATATACTTATGGTACCAGTTTGGACACACCAACTCATTCAATTGTATTTCGTTATTTTTACTATTTTCCACATTGTAAAATAATAGTGAAGACATCAAAACTATAAAATAACACATATGGAATCATGTACATTATTTAGCAAAAAAGCTTAGAAAAATCAAAATACATTTATATTTTAGATTCTTCAATGTAGTCACCCTTTGCCTTGATGACAGCTTTGCATACTGTTCTCTCAACCAGCTTCATGAGGTAGACATCTTTAATGCTTTTCCAACAGTCTTGAAGGCGGTCTCACATATGCTGAGCACATGTTGGATGCTTGTCCTTAACTCTGCAGTCCAACTCATCCCAAATCCTCTCAGTTGGGTTGAGGTTGGGTGATAATGGAGGCCAGGTCAACTGATGTAGCACCCTCACTTTGCTTCTTGGTCAGATAGCCCTTACACAGCCTGATGGTGTGTTTTGGGTCATTGTCCTGTTGAAAAACCAATGATAGTCCCACTAAGCACAAACCAGATGGGATGGCGTATCGCTGCAGAATGCTGAGGTAGCCATGCTGGTTGAGTGTGCCTTGAATTTTAAATAAATCACAGATAGTGTCACCAGATAAGCACCCCCACACCATCACACCTCCTCCTCCATGCATCACAGTGGGAACCACAAATGTGGAGATCTTCTGTTCACTCACCCTGCATCTGACAAACACAGCAGTTGGAACCAAAAATCTCATATTTAGACACATAAGACCAAAAGAAAGATTTCCACTGGTCTAATGTCCATTTCTCTTGTTTCTGGGCCCAAGCAAGTCTGTTCTTCTTATTGCTGTCCTTCAGATGTGGTTTTTGCAGCAATTTATGCAGTCTCCTCTGAACAGCTAATATTGAGATTTGTATGTTACTTGAACTCTGTGATGCATTTATTTGGGCTGCAATCTGAAGTGCAGTTTATGACCAATTACGGTTGCTGGTAACGCTAATAAAGTTATCCTCAGCAGCAGAGGTAACTCTGGGTCTTTCCTGTGGCGACCCACATGAGAGGGTCATTTTGTTTCATCATAGTGCTTCATGTTTTTTTGCGACTGCACTTGTAGAAGCTTTCAAAGGCCTTGAAATTTTCCATATTGACTGACCTTCACGTCCTAAAGTAATGATGGACTGTTGTGTCTCTTTGCTTATTTGTGCTGTTCTTGCCATAACATGCGCTAATACACTACAGACACAATGATGGTCTTCTGTACACCAACCCTACCTTATCACAGCACAACTGATTTTCCACATTTTAGTCTCTTACAACATTAAATCAAATTCGATTTAATTAGGAGCTTTTGCCGCTGATCAGCAAAGAAGTCCATCATGTCAAAGTGATAAATAAACTCCACAAATTGTTCTAATTAAATAATTAACTTTGCTTACGGCATAATGTATACAATATTAGCCCAAAAACTGCAAGAAGTAACAGAAGTGCTCAATAAATGTTTTGTGTTTGTGAAATGATGGTGTTGTAATGAAAGCATATGACTCCCACACATGTTTGAGCCCAAAACATGACTTATTGCTTGGGTTGTTTATTTTTTGGATCCACTTTTGCACAATTTCATGAAGGGTGCCAGTATTTACAATGACTGTAAATGTTATTTTGCCTGGCCCACAACTTGGTTCTTACAGTCATGCATAGCAGAGTAAAAGAGTAAAAACGCTATTTTTAACACAAGAGAGTTGTGTTCTGATTGAGGGAAGGATGAGGCAAAGTCAGGGAAAAGGGTTCTCCAGACCCCATACCTTCAGAAACCCCTGGTCTTGGACGCTCCATGGAGCATATACACATCTGACCAGAAACAGAAAGGTTGTTAGATCAAAACCCAGAGTCAAGAAGAGAAATAATCTGTCATTCTGTCCCTGACCAAGACAGTTCACACTCATTGCTCCTGTAAGTCACTATGGATAAGAAAACAGAGGAATATGAAATGGATAATGAAAGAAGGCTTCATCAACTCTTACTAGCAAACTGAATTAAACTGAAATTTAAAATATTGGCCTATTCTTGGAAAACAAGAATTAAAAAAAGTGATTAAGTGGAAGAATCCTAGTGGGCCTGTATCCAGCAGGCTTCTTAGAGTACAAGTACTCATCAATTTAACATTTCACAAGCCAGTTGAAAGCACATGTTCAGGTTCTTTACTGCCTGAAGAGCATTTCCATCTCCGGCTGACACAAACAAGTTGATCCATGTTGTCATTTTTTTACCAAGTATAGAAGAACCCATTCTTATTCACAGCAACGACCTGGGAACAATTAGGGTTAACTGTCTTATTCAGGGATAGAATGACTACAGTAGTCTCTGGTCTGATCAACCCAAAAAAGCCATTCGTCAAAACATACAAAATGAAGCAGCATAGGTACTGACCACGACAAACTTACGCTGTTTTTAAACTCTCCTTCCGAGCACAAGATGTTGAAAACACAATAAAAAAATAACACCTTTCTGGTTGAAAAAAAATTGAAAACATGTTGAAAACATGTTGTTCAAAATATTTTGCTCACCAAGTCTGCACTGAATTTGTTTTACAGTTTTTTAAGTGGTCTTTAAGTCTCTTCACACCTGTGCACCCTAATACATGACAGTCATGTTTTTGGGGGTCTTTATCAGGCCCTCTGGGTCTGGCGTTATAACCATCCCAAAGCCTGGACTCAAGAGACATGGAGCCTTGGTATGTATGTCCCCAGCCTCGGGAGCAGCCTGCCAGTTAGGTGTCTGGGTCCTTAGGGCACTGGGTCCTTAGGGCACTGGGTCCTTAGGGCACTGTGTCCTTAAGGCACTGGGTCCTTAGGGCACTTTTTGTTTTACTGTACATCTAAACATTTCCCAGACACCTAACTTACAACAGTGTGTCCACACATCTACATATACTTAAGCTCAATGGGACTTAATCATTTTGTTCTTCTAGATCTAGTTTTTTATTTAATGTATGTATTGTACTTGGCCTGATTTTCATTGTATTGTTTTTATTTCTTTTCCTTGTAAGGCTCGTTGTATTACAGCTGTCTCTGATACCTGCAATATGGGGACACATGCCAAATCAGCTCCAGCATGACACTCGGTCATCCCGTTTTCAACGTGTGCTAATGTGGACTTTGTGATCTGATCGAGGTGATCGA
Organism: Esox masquinongy; assembly: GCA_016801175.1. NCBI lineage: Eukaryota > Metazoa > Chordata > Actinopteri > Esociformes > Esocidae > Esox > Esox masquinongy. The sequence goes on from JACXGI010017773.1 coordinate 7,692, forward strand.
ACGTCAGATCCATTTACAAAGGAATGCGTAGATCCTCATTCAACGCATCCCTGAACAGGGAGCAGAGATTCAACGCTGGCACTTTTATCACACTGGCCGATTTTATGTCCTTGCGGCAAAGACAACAGTCCATGTTGTTACCCAGATAAACATAATTCTGACCTAAACTAATATGCACAGGTTATGACATAGGACGAAGACCTACCCGCTCCAGGTGATTCCAGACCAGTAGATTAGAACATAGGACAAAGTTCTGGGCTAATTTGTCGCACACAGGGAGAAGAGGTATCACCTCATGTAAATTAACCCCCCAGCTTCTGGGTCTCAGTCGAATCTTAAAAGGTAGATACACTGTAAATACACCATTGTATTGCCCCTATCTTCAGCAAACACCAACCATCAGCCCCCACCACATGATATAAACAACATCAACAGTCTGCTTCTCCCTGTAGTTGTGAGTGTGTGTGTGGGCGTGTGTGTGAGCTTGTGTGTTTTCGGTCTGTGACAGTGTAATCTAAATGTATTATTACTGTGCTGCACTGTGCTGCTGTCCATATAAGGAGCTGTCCTGTTCAACCATGTGCCAGCATACTCTCAGACAGGGGTAGAGATAAATAGAGACAGAGAGAGGGAGAGACGGAGAGACAAGGTGGGGAAGAAAAGAGGGGATAGGGGAGGAGACGGTGAGGAGGCGGTCTTGGAGCAGTTGGGAGAGGTGGAGAAATGTGTGGAAGCGTGGCGAAGGAAAGGGCAGGATGAGAGAACAAGAGTTGGATGTGGAAAGAAGGAGGAGAGGTTTTCTGGGGAGGGGAGGTGATCGGAGATAGCCAATGACAGCGGGGCAGGAGATTTTAGAGGAGGGTGAGATGGTCAGGACTCACAGAACGCTGAGGTGAAGTGGAAAAAGAAAATAAGAAAAAGGCAATTATCAAAGAGGAGGGTAACCCTTCAGGGCAGTTTATCAGTGTGGATCTAGCAGAAGGAAAAGATAGGGGGATTTACTGAGAGAAGGATCTACTGGACAGAAAAAAGAGAGTGATTTTCTCAGAGAAAGATCTGGTGAACAGGAAAAGAGAGTGATTTTCTCAGAGAAGGATCTGGTGGACAGGAAAAAAGACCACCTGGGAGAGAAATAAAAGGATGGGATCAATTTGACCAAGGAAAAGAGATAGAGACATAGAGAGGGAGAGACTTCCTGGACTTTAAGAACAACTGGAAGGATCGTCTGTCTGTCCAGAGGGAAGTGTGTACAGAGGGAACTTGGTGACCCGAGGAAGGCCTGCCCTGAGTGCTGGACACACAGTGTGTTCCAGTGTGACACTGCAGACCACAACAGGTTCTCCCATTGCACCCTGTAACTGTTCACGTGTATAAGGGTTCCTCTGGCTCGGTGTGTGTGTGCGTGTGTGTGAACATGTGTTTCTTTGTTTGACTCAGTTTGTGTATTTTGGTTGTGGGTGTCTGTGTTTAACAAGTGTGTGTGTGTGTGTGTGTGTGTATGTGTGTGTGTCTGGGAGTGTGTAGTGCTTTGTGTGTGTGTGTGTGTGTGTGTGAGGGTGTGTGCGTGCGTGTGTGCGCGTCTGCGCGCGTTTGAGCTCAGACCAGGCCAGGACGAGGTTGCGGCTCTTAACTCTGGGACCGTGCTTTGTAGGAGGAGAGGTGAAAGACAAAACAAAAGGAGAGAAGGTATTGTGAATGAGCGGAGGAGAGGATGGAAAAGAAGAACTGAGGAAAGAAAGAACAGGAACAACATACAGCAGGAAAGCTTTTAGGAGGATAAAGAAAGGGGTAGAAAAGGCGAGGTTTTGAAGGAGTGATGAAGGCTTTACAGAAGAACCAGGCTCGAACCGACCAGATGCTGGGTGCCATGGCTGACATGTTGACTTCAATGGCATTGCCCAATCAACAGTGGGTGAGTGACACGAACACAGCTCTGGTTGGGGGCAATGTTGTTGATTTCTGAGTTCTGTTAGTTGTTGCATCAGGCTCTTCACATTCAGCACTTCCAATGTGAAATATAGAAGAAAAATGTTTTATAAGATAGGTGTATGTTTTAGTCCATCAGAGGAATGTTTGTTTCTTTTGTTCTTTCTGTCATAAAATCACTGAACAGGTTAATAAAGGACAGTGAAGACAATAACCTCACCTCTTTCAGATTTGTAACATGAAACATCTTTTGAAACGTGAAAGGAGACAAAAGTGCATATTCTATTCATAGTAAAATAAAGGTTGCGAGGTGTCCCAAGTTTTCAGGGACCATTTACGCATGACCCCTGACCCTAATCTGTTAACAGGAGATGGACTGTTTACAAACACATTCCAGAGATAAGGTGTTTTCGTTCCCTGGACAAAGTCATTTCAAATACAATACTAACCTACTAACCAAGTGGACACTTGGTTATGCAGCAGATAAACATTTTTCTTTCGGAAGCAGCTGCATCAAGTCCTGTTTTATGAAACTGGATCCATGAAATAGAGTCTTGTGATGCTAACAAGGCAGATTGTGAGACAGAGTGACAGGCGAAAATATCCGCATCCAGAGTGCTCAGCAAACATATTAGCCTGACCCTTTTCTGTTAAAGAGATCCACTCAGACAGCGTCAGATGTACTGTTTAGAAGCACATTCCACTGATGGGATTGAGTGTGTGCCTGTGTGTCTGTGTTCATGAGTGTGTTTATGTGTGATCCCATCAAGATTAGTCGGTGTGTAACATTTTCAGCCGGAACGCCAAACACATCATGATGAAGCTACAACACAAACACAGAGGAAGGGAAAACGATAGAGGGTAGAAGAGGAGAGAGTGAGTGAACAGAGAGAAGAGGGACAAAGGTGACAAGATAGCTATAGTCATAGAGAGGGAAAGGGAGAGAGAAAGGCAGGGATTATAAAGAAATAAAGAGTAGGCAGTTGTCTCTCTTCAATGGTTGCGAGGAATCTTGGATGTGTCCTAGAACAGAGGAAGTGGAGTAGCACTGATTAAAACGTCTCACTACAAACAAACACTAGTGCCTAAAGCCCTTCCTCTCACCCTTTATCTCTCTCTCTCTCTGCCTCTCTACTCTCACCCTTAATATCTCTCTCCCAACCTTCCGCCTCTCACCTTTTATATCCAGTATCTCCTCCGTTCCCAGTGCCTTTGCATCTCCCTGTTAAATGTATTTCTCTCCTTCATCCCTCTCTCTTCCTCACTACTGCTCTCTTTCTCTCCTCTGAATCAATCTCTCCCTCTTCCATGCTCCCTCTTCGTCACACACCTGGTGATATGACGGTTCTGTAAACACACAGCCGCTGTAGGTCTCTACTGCAAAACCTGTCGGGCACTAAATTAAAATCAAAACTGGTTACAGTACAGTCGAAAGACCAGGCATGGTAAATCAGAGACGTTTCCAAGCTTTGAACGGTTAAATGATCTGCATTCCCAGAACTAACATTGAACTTGTGAGGCCTGTGATTTAAAAAATATTATTATCAAAGACACTTAAGAGTATGACTAAAATGTTAAGTGCAATTTTTACTTTATCTTTAGAAAAAACATTTTTACCATTATCTACATCCAAACTACATTCCAACATTAAATCAAGACCTCTATTTCATTTTTCACCATAAACATTCTAATTCTAACATTCCAATAACGGCCTTGCTCAGATCTTTCACCTTTCCGACTTAGGGATTTGATCTAACAATCTTTCAGCTACTGGTCAGATGCTCTAACCACTAGGATATCTGCCGTCCCACTTGATGAAATCATTCCAGATGTACTTCCCTATAGAGTAAAGTGGACACTCAGCACGCCAGTATTTCCCTCAGCTTTATCAGGGGCAATTTTGTTGTTGTTCTGATATAATCATTTCAGTTACGTAAGCAAGAATCTGACTACAAGCTATGTTCATTGCATAAGGAGCAAAGTAGGGGGATACTGGGACAGCCTAGAACTGTGTCATACACCCTGGATGCAGTGAATATCTATCTATTCAGAGAATATATTTCCCCTCTAAAACATAGCACTAAAAAATACAACATCAGTAAGTATGATCTATCTTCTCCCTGTCTTTCCCGTTCTCTTCTTCCCTCTTCTTTTATCCTCTCTCTCTATCTACTTCCCATCTCTAATTCTTTCTTTCTTTCTCCTCTTCTATCCTCTCAGACAAAATGATTAACAACATGATTATAATGATCTCTGTGTTCTCTCTCCCCGATCCTCAGTAACTCTCTACCCTTTTATCTCTTCCTCTCTCTCTGAAGAGGAGTGATAATTCACTGCTTCCTTCTCCATTAACCTTAAAGTTGGTTCTGCCAGGAGCGCTAAGAATGGGCCTTACTCCCCTGACTTAGAAAATACTTTCCATAGGTTCAGCAAGTTCAGGTTAAAATAGAAATTTGAATTCTAATGTACTTAGGACAGTTCTGCAATCGTTGATCATAAAGTGTTAGTGAAGTGTGAATGAACAGATTAAAAAGAGCAATTACTGTGCATGATTTATTGCTGATTGAATGCTCTTTACGCATCTTTTTCTGGCCTGGTCCTTGATCTGTGTTGTTTTGCCATTGGCTGTCACAGGCTGGCTAATGCTGACCCTGTCTCTCTCCATGTCCAGTCTACAGAGTCCAGTGACACAGCAACGGAGCCTCCCGTGGACCAGGAGTGGAAAAGGGAGTTGTCTGGCCCAGGACAGCAGCACCCAGCTGGGATAGAGGACTGGGAGCAGGGATCCAACCTGGAGAGAGGAGGAAGAGATGGAGCAGGTAAGGCATGAATTACTTCGGCTTTCAAATTCTCTCCTCCAGTAAAATGTTTCATCTTGAGGCTCCATATTCTTCTCCCCTACTGGTCTTAGGCTTGAGGATCTGAAAGAGCCGTCTGTTTCTGTCAGTCAGTCTGTCAGAGTTGTAGACAGATATCTATGACATGGTGTGTCGACAATCCTCTCTTGCCACAGGCCAAACAGCTTCATTCAACCATTTAAATCCAGCCTGGAAAACAAACGTACATATAATGGTCTGCTGCTTGTTCCAATACACATTCAGGGTCTTCATGTGTCCCGAGGCCCTGAGAGCGACATAAAAAAACAAGATGGTCGCCTGCAAAGCCGACTCATGAAGAAAGACTCGCCTGTTGAGAAATACTAGAACTTCTTTGTTCTGGCCGTGACACATGATTAACAACGTTCTTGCGTGTTTACGTTCCTGCCTGCAGGCCCGTGTGGTTAGCTGCACCTTGAATAAACACCCATGTTGATCTCAGTCCAGTGAGAAACACAGTACATGCCATACAGTGTGTCCTCAGAAGGGCTTCAGACGGTGCCTCCTGAAGCCTGGTGGTCAACAGGTAACCAACCACCTACCTGTATCTGCTGGGTAAGCACTGACAGGCCGATACGGGACCTAATCTGACCAATGGCATGATAGGAGCCCAGTTAATCAGGTTAATATATCATATAGGAAACCTGGATTCGGCGTGTGTGTGTGTGTCTGTGTGTCAGATTATGCAGGTTGGCCCAGCCAACTGTTTCCAGATGGGGAAAAATGAAGGCAAATTGTAAAGGAAAACCCACTATTGGTCCCTAACCCTTCTAAGTTGATTTAGCTCAGAGTGGTTCGCGTGCATTCCTATTGGCCCTGAGTGCAACAGAACAAAAGGAGCTCTGTAGCAGGATGGAGGGTTTTTAGGGTGTGGGGGCATTGTGGAGTAGAGGGTGTACCATTGTACCCAGTGGCTGAGACCCAACCAAACCGCTAACTCTTGTGCAATGCATTACATGATGTTTGTTTGTTTGATGTGTGTGTGTTTGTGTGTGTGTGAGTGTGTGTGTGTGTGTGTGTGTGTGTGTGTGTGTGTGAGACAGACAGAGAAGGAAGCTGTTGGCGATGGTTATCTGTAATGGCTGTACTTAGACAGATTGTGCGGCCAAGCTAATGCAGCCAAATATTATCTTAGCCTAGGCCTCAGCAGCAAGAGTGAAGAAAAATGCATCGTTCACAGTCCTTGGATGGATCATTGGGCTGTGTGTTAGTTGATTGGTTGTATGGATGATTGGGCTGTGTGTTGATTGATTGGTTGTATGGGTGTTTGGGCTGTGTGTTGATTGATTGGTTGTATGGATGTTTGGGCTGTGTGTTGGTTGATTAGAAGGGTGGTTGGGCTGTGTTGGTTGTTAGGAAGGTTGGATGGATGGTTGGTTGGACGGTTGGGCTGTGTTGGTTGTTAGGAAGGTTGGATGGATGGTTGGGCTGTGTTGGTTGTTAGGAAGGTTGGATGGATGGTTGGTTGGATGGTTGGGTTCTGTTGGTTGTTAGGAAGGTTGGATGGATGGTTGGGCTGTGTTGGTTGTTAGGAAGGTTG
>JACXGI010017774.1:0-14282 GCA_016801175.1 Esox masquinongy
CAGACCCTAACATCCATCCATCTCAGATCCAGGCCCTAACATCCATCCATCTCAGATCCAGACCCTAACATCCATCCATCTCAGATCCAGACCCTAACATCCATCCATCTCAGATCCAGACCCTAACATCCATCCATCTCAGATCCAGACCCTAACATCCATCCATCTCAGATCCAGACCCTAACATCCATCCATTTCACAGCTATGTCCTAAGACAGATAGTCTTGCAGGTATATAACACCTGGTGGGGGGAGGACTTTGAAATTGATGGCCTTTTGTCTCTTCCTAGGCTACATATTTGCATTACAGAGAAAAGGAAGGAAATGTCACTGGTCAATCCCATCATGAAGTTGAGTCTGTTGAATTTGAGGTGTGCCTTGACAGCATCCCTGTCTGACTCCAAAATGGCAGACTATTCACTATCTAATGCACTAATCTTGACCACGTCGCATGTATGGCTGGGCGGTTTGGTCATTTTGCCCTACCCACAGGGAAGAGTGAGCCATTGGGGAATCACACATGGATTCTATCAAGCTACGGCTTATATTCAACAGACTGAATTTGACGATATGATTGACCAGTGACATTTTCCGGCAGGTCTCTGTAATGTAAATCTGTGCCATAGGAAGATTAGATGTTTATCGAGATACGGAATGATGGAATGACCTCTTGTCCTGCTGCTGGAAAAAAGAGTAGCGAGTAATGGCTTCCGCCACTCTTTTAGTTCTGGGCAGAAAAGGAAATGTGAGGGCTAATTCATCCATGGAAAATTAAACATATCCCAGGGGAAACATTTCTAAATATGAAGAGAAAATTGTTTTCTATTTAGCCCACTATCTCTGCCTTGCTCGGCCTCCCTCTCACTCTCTTGCTGTGTTCCTCTCTCTCTCTCTCTCTCTCTCTCTCTCTCTCTAACTCTCTTCAAGCAAAACAACATGTTGTCAGGCAAAGCAGCAGTTCTATTTTAATTTGTTTGCCTTTATAACTAAAATCCCACTCGGGGCAGGTGAACATTGAACATCTATTTCCAGGGTTTACAGGAGAGCTTTACTAGATGGGTTTGCATCTCAAATGACACCTTCCTCCCTAAACAGTGCACTACATCTGACCAGGGCCCAGCATAGTAGTGCACCAGGGAATAGTGAGAACCGAACAAAGCGGCTCTGCTGAGGCCTTCTGAATGACCCGCCCCGCTGGGTTCAGATCCCCAGGTCATCAGGAAGGCCATGCCTGTAGCAGGTATTTCGTAGACGTCGGAAACACTGTCAAGAATCAGAACATGTGAGAATGATCATTTCAAGCACATGGTGCCTCTTTAACGGGCATGTTCATTTCATCTTCACTCAAGTTTGGCACACACGCAGAGGGACCTGAGTCTGGTTAACCAATGCAGTGCTAGCTGTCACTGGCACCATTTCAACTGAAAACTGATGAATAATGTGACTTGTCAAAGAGACCTGGGCTTTACAAAAATACACGTATGGGCCTCTGGGGGGCGATGTATCATTCTGGGGGACCACATGCTTGCCTTGTTGAATTTTTGGCCAAGAGACGTTCCTAGCTCATTGTTTAGTTAACAAGAACAGTTCCTAGCTTGTTGTTTCATTAATGGGTAAGAACGGTTCCTAGCTCATTGTTTCACTAATGGTTAACAACTGTTCCAAGCTGGTTGGTATCAGCCACCCCAGGATATGCTAATGAACACGTTTACCCCAGGGATGGATAATGTCTTTTAATGTAATTAATTCTAAATTAAGTATCTTCTGCTCTTTCATTCCAATTCAATTAGAAAAAACATTCCTCACAATGCAATAGATATAGGAAGTAAGGCAACAAAGCTAACATTTTAAGACAAAGTCAAACACTGTTTGACGTCTTTGAGTTGTGATCACACTATTATAACTACAACACTTTGAAGTTGTAAGTGAATTCTTTGCAATAATGTGTCCTTTCCTTAGGATATTTCACATTTCAGTGGAATTGCATTGCTTTGGTTTAAACTTTTGAACAGAATTCTGTTTCCTTAATTCAGCTGAGGTTTAGGTGAGGCTGAGCTGGGGAGGTGAGGCTGTTTGGGGAGGTGAGGTGAAGGTGAGGCTGTTTTTGGGAGGTGAGTTGGAAGTGAGCCTGTTTTGGGGATGTGAAGCTAAGATGGAGGTGAGGCTGTTTTGGGGAGGCGAGGTGAAGGCGAGGCTGTTTTGGGGAGGTGAGCCTGTTTTGGGGACGTGAAGCCAAGATGGAGGTGAGGCTGTTTTGGGGAGGTGAGGTGGAAGTGAGCCTGTTTTGGGGATGTGAACCTAAGATGGAGGTGAGGCTGTTTTGGGGAGGTGAGGTAAAGGTGAGGCTGTTTTGGGGAGATGAGGTGAAGATGAGGGTGTTTTGGGGAGGTGAGGTGAAGGTGAGGCTCTTTTAGGGATGTGAAGCTAAGATGAAGGTGAGGCTGTTGTGGGGAGGTGAGGTGAAGGCGAGGCTGTTTTGGGGAGGCGAGGCTGTTTTGGGGAGGTGAGCCTGTTTTGGGAATGTGAAGCCAAGATGGAGGTGAGGCTGTTTTGGGGAGGCGAGGCTGTTTTGGGGAGGTGAGCCTGTTTTGGGGATGTGAAGCCAAGATGGAGGTGATGCTGTTTTGGGGAGGCGAGGCTGTTTTGGGTAGGTGAGGTGGAGGTAAGGCTGTTTTGGGTAGGTGAGACTGTTTTGGGAAGGTGAGCCTGTTTTGGGGAGGCGAGGCTGTTTAGGGGAGGTGAGCCTGTTTTGGGGATGTGAAGCCAAGATGGAGGTGATGCTGTTTTTGGGGAGGTGAGGTGGAGGTGTGGCTGTTTTGGGGAGGTGAGGTGGAGGTGTGGCTGTTTTGGGGAGGTGAGGTGGAGGTGTGGCTGTTTAGGGGAGGTGAGCCTGTTTTGGGGACGTGAAGCCAAGATGGAGGTGATGCTGTTTTGGGGAGGTGAGGTGGAGGTGTGGCTGTTTTGGGGAGGTGAGGTGGAGGTGTGGCTGTTTTGGGGAGGTGAGGTGGAGGTGTGGCTGTTTTGGGGAGGCGAGGTGGAGGTGTGGCTGTGTAAGAATAAAGTCAGGCAGAATGAAGGAGAGAGACCATGAGAGGCTGCTACAGAGGCAATATGGGAAGAGAGCGACACAGTTAGGTCCACAAATATTTGGACACTTTGGATATATGTCTCTGTTGGCCACCACAATGGATTTGAAATGAAACAACTGGGACGCTATTGAAGTGCAAACTTTCTGTTTTAATTCAAGGGATTGAACAAAAATACTGTATAAAACGTTTAGGAATTACAACCATTTTCATACACAGTCCCCTTATTTCAGGGGCTCAAATGTAATTGGACAGATTAACACATTCAAAAATTTAATTCATAAATTTTCATCTTTAATACTTTGTTGAGAATCCTTTGCCGGCAATGACTGCGTGTCTGGAAAGCATGGACTTCACCAAATGCTGGGTTTCCTCCTTTTGTGATGCTTTGCCAGGACTTTACTGCAGCTGTCTTCAGTTGATGTTTGTTCGTGGGTCTTTCTTCCTTAAGTTTTGTCTTCAGCAAATGAAATGCATGCTCGTTTGGGTTGAGATCGGATGATTGACTTGGCCATTGCAGAATATTCCACTTCTTTGCCTTAAAAAACTCCTAGGTTGCTTTCGCAGTATGTTTTGGGTCATTGTCGATCTGTAAAGTGAAGCGCCGTCCAATCAACTTCGATGAATTTGGCTGAATCTGAGCAGATGATATATCCCTATACACTCCAGAATTCATCTGGCTGCTTCTGTCTTCTGCCACATCATCAATAAACACTAGTGACCCAGTGCCATTGGAAGCCATGCATGCCCATGCCATCACACTGCCTCCATCATGTTTTACAGATGATGTGGTATGCTTCGGATCATGAGCAGTTCCAAGCCTTCACCATGCTTTTGTCTTCCCATCATTCTGGTACAAGTTTAACTTAGTTTGAGCTGTCAAAAGAATGCTGTTCCAGAACTGTGCTTTATTTGTAATCTGGCCTTTCTATTCTTGAGGCTTATGAATGGTTTGCACCTTGTGGTGAACCCGCTGTTTTGTTCTTGTGAAGTCTTGTCTTTATGGTAGACTTGGATAATGATATGCCTACCTCCTGGAGAGTGATCTTCACTTGGCTGGATGTTGTGAAGGGGTTTTTCTTTACTCTGGAAAGGATCCTAAGATCATCCACCACTGTAGTTTTCCGTGGACGTCCAGGCCTTTTTGTGTTGCAGTGCCCATCAGTGCGTTCTTTTTTTCTCTGAATGTACCAAACTGTTGATTTGGCCCCTCCTAATGTTCCTGCTATCTCTCTGATGGATTTTTTTTGCAGCCTAAGGATGGCCTGTTTCACTTGCATTGAGAGCTCCTTTGACCGCATGTTGTGGGTTCACATCAACAGCTTCCCAATGCGAATGCCACACCTGGAATCAACTCCAGACCTTGTACCTGCTTAAATGATGAAGAAATAACGAAGGATTAGCCCACACTTCCTAAACCCTTCCTTCAATTTGGATGTGAATGCCCTCAAATGAAGCTGAGAGACTGCACTTTAAGCCCATACTCATTATTTAACTGTAATTTGAATATACAGATCCGGAAAAAAATTAAGAGACCACTGCACCTTTTTCTGTCCTTTCCAAAAAAGTTGAAAAGGAAAGTTTTGAGTGAGGAACAGAAGTGTTCAATTTGCAGTGGTCTCTTAATTTTGACCCTTCTGTTCCTCACTCAAAACCTTCCTTTTCGACTTTTTCGGAAAGAAAAAAAAAGGTGCAGTGGTCTCTTAATTTTTTCCAGAGCTGTATTTTGGTAAACAGCCAAAATAAAAAAACTTGTGTCAGCGTCCAGTTATTTCTGGACCTAGCTGTAGATGGAGGAAGAGAGATAAAGAGATTAAGACCCGGTGAGTTCCAGGCGTGTTCTGTGTTCGCGTAAAACACAGTCGATGTAGCTGCCACAGACAGTTGACTCAAACAAAGCACCCCAAATGAGACCCTAATTTTTAATGTTGACCTCTGCTCTGGTCAGAAGCAGAACCCTGGGAGGGATTCCATCAGAGCAGCGGGGTGATGTCTCCTCTCCGTGTCCTTCAGTCAGACTAATTAACCAGGCTATAGCTCATTAACATAGCAAAAGTTGGGGCTGCACAACCACTTATTGATGTGTCCTAAATCGCAACCTATTCCCTACATTCCCACCCGATGGGTCAGAAGAGTGCACTAAATTGGGTATAGGGCGTCATTTTGAATATGGGGATTATTATTCTAAAGCTGTTTGTTCTTCATGACCTCAGCATGGTGTGACGCTTTCTGTCATTCTGTCACTTCAGCACATCAACCACCTCAGGTTTAGCCTGGGTCCCAAATGTCCTTGTGCTGTCTTGCCAATTCCTTATATAATACCAAACATCTGGTACTCATGCCAGGTCTTCATTCACTCTTCTTCAATCACTGGAAGTAAATGTAGAGTAAGAAACAATATGTCTGATCCTCTTAAAAGTCTAATGACGAATCATATTTTCTTTGTTTTTACTGTACGACTGTATCATTTTCTTTTATTAAAAACTGACTGTAGTCAATATGTACTATGTAATAAGGTTCATGTTAAACATTAATTTACTCAAAATATTCACAAAATCAATTAACATACAATATTGAACTGAATCTGTGGCTAATAACATTTCTGAATAGTGAATTATGATTACTTCCTGACATTTTCATTGCGAGAAAAAAGACAATGTAAAAGTTTGTATGGAAAATTTTTGTAGCAATCAACACCCACGGATAAAGAGTACATTTGCCGAAGCCAGATGGTTGCAATATGGCAAGGTTCGTTATGATAAGATAGTCTGTCTGACTCTCACTCTCTCTGTCAGACTGCATGCTGCCAACATATTGTCAGAAACTGGGTGTCTGTATGAGTGCGATCAGTAGATCTGATAGCCTGTGAGGTGACACAGAAAGTATCATCGAAAGCAAATACACATAAACGTACATATTTAAGGTGAGTGGGTTCAATGTCAACAATTATGTGATGTATTAAATAAACCAGATTTGTTGTTTTGCATTACGGGTGTGTTATTTGGAACTAGCGTTTGCTGACTAGGTCCTGAAATCCCAGCCTCCTGTGTCACAGCTGAACAGCCTCAGTTACCCGGGCAGGGTTGAAATGCTGACACTGGGGAGCCTCGGCCCAGTGCAAAGACGGAATATACTTCAGTCTGCAGACCTACACAACACAGAAGGAAAGAGGCTAGGTCCTGTTATGCAGACTGACTGTACCTTCAGTCTGCAGACCTACACAACACAGAAGGAAAGAGGCTAGGTCCTGTTATACAGACTGACAGTACCTTTAGACTGCAGACGTACACAACACAGAAGGAAAGAGGCTAGGTCCAGTTATGCAGACTGACTGTACCTTTCGTCTACAGACCTACACAACACAGAATGAAAGTGGCTAGGTATATACACCGATCAACCATAAGAACTTGACCACCTGCCTAACATTGTGTGGATCCCCCTTTTGCCACCAAAACAGCCCTGACTTGTCAAGGCATGGACTCCACTAGACCTCTGAAGGTGTGCTGTGGTATCTAGCACCAAGACGTTAGCAGCACATCCTTTAAGTCCTGTAAGTTGCGAGGTGGGGCCTCCATGGATCGGAACTGTTTGTCCAGCACATTCCACAGATGCTTGATTGGATTGGGATCTGGGGAATCAACACCTTGAACTCGCTGTTGTGTTCCTCAAACCATTCCTGAACCATTTTTGCTTTGTGGCAGGGCGCATTATCCTACTGAATGAGGCCGATGCCATCAGGGAATAGCGTTGCCATAAAAGGGTGCACATGGTCGGCAACAATGCTCAGGTAGGTGGTACAGGTCAAAGTAACATCCAGTGGGCTTGGGGTCCGCATGGGCACCCTGGCTGTGTTCTGACACCTTTCTATCAGTACCAGCATTCACTTTTTCAGCAATTTGAGTTACAGTAGCTCGTCTGTTGGATCGGAGCACACGGGCCAGCCTTCACTCCCCACGTGCAGCAATGAGCGTTGGCCGCCCATGACCCTGTTGCCGGTTCACCACTTTTGCTTCTTTTGACCACTTTTGATAGGTACTGACCGCTGCAGACCGGGACACCCCACAAGGGCTGCAGTTTTGGAGATGCTTTGACCCAGTCGTCTAGCCATTACAATTTGACCCTTGTCAAAGTCGCTCAGTACGATTGCCCATTTTTCCTGCTTCTAACACATCAACTTTGAGGACAGAATGTTCACTTGGTGCCTAATATATCCCACCCACTGACAGGTACCATGATAAGGAGATTATCAGTGTTATTCACTTCACCTGTCAGTAGTCATAATGTTATGGCTGATCGGTGTATATAATACAGTGTGAACACACCCTCTCCTGCAGTAGTGTCTGGCCAATGCCCCAGGGAGAACCACTTGGCCCGGGGCTGCAAAACAGGGCCCTTCAAAGCAGGTTGGGCTCCACCCCCAGACAGGTATACCTGCCCCGAACCAGGCCTCGTCAAGGGGAGGATAAAAGGGCCGCGGAAAAGCACCTCAGGGCAACAGCTAGATGAAGAAGAGAAGAAAGCAGATCAGGATGCTATACACTGCCTGGTGGATTTTTCTGTTTATGTTGTTTCTTCTGCTCCTTGCAATTCTATATTTATATACAAACACACACACATAAAGAACAAACATGTTCAGACTCAACCCCAACAGAAGTGTGTTTCAGCCAGGACCCTTTCCCGGCGGTGAGTTTCACTGCACTGGCTGACAGAAGAGTCTGGGAAGCTCACACATTGTTGGAGTTTATAGGACATATCCATTGGTTCTAGGAGAACACATCTAAGTATACATGGCTCATGGGCTTCGTACAACTGAGTTCCCCCATCAGAACTAAAGGATATGCAAGCTCCTATTAGTCATGGTGGTTCTCCCTTGAGGTTTGGCCCAATGCTGACACAGGAGAGGGTTTGTTCATGCCATAGTACATGACCCCGAGAGCCTGGTTTAGTACCAGCACCTCAAAAACAAACCCATTCAGTGTGAACCATGGGGTGCTGCTCATTCTGAAATTGATTGAGTATTGAAAAGAGCTTTGGTGTTGGTTTGGTGCAACTGCAGGAGCCATGGATTTAGTCTATTTGTCTGAAAACAAGCTGTCGTGTGACAATAAACCACCTGGCATATGGTGATGTGTATTCTAATGGCCGTTTGTGATGTTTAGGCATGAGCCTTGTCGCTAGCTCACTGTGTCTACTTCTCCCTGTGATAGACAATAAAAGGCATTCAGCCACAGGGAGAATGACACTGCTGTGGAACAGAAACCTACTATCTGTTAGAACACTAGTATCTGAATACATCCCAAATGGAGGCCATTCTCTGTACCTGTGCTATCTGTTGGGACACTGCAGTATAGAAATGTTTTTGAGAGGCAATAACAGTAAAATGAAAAATGTATTTAATTAATTTGAGTACATTAATACATTTTTTTCAATACAGATTAAAATGTAAAAAGACGGGGTTATTCATTAATTTTAAGGTTGTGCTATTCAATGGGAGGTGGGAAGTAGGTGCAAGAAATTCTGCCTCCAAAAGTGGGGTTCCTGAGAAACTCTGGTAAATTACCACTGGCCTATAAGTCTAACACCACTGCCCTATATGTCTAATATCACGGGCTTATATGTCTAACACCACTGCCTTATATGTTTAATACCACTGGCCAATATGTTTAATACCGATGGCCTGTATGTCTAATACCACTGCCCTGTATGTCTAATACCACTGGTCTATATGTCTAACACCACTGCCCTATATGTCTAATATCACGGGCTTATATGTCTAACACCACTGCCTTATATGTTTAATACCACTGGCCAATATGTTTAATACCGATGGCCTGTATGTCTAATACCACTGCCCTGTATGTCTAATACCACTGGTCTATATGTCTAACACCACTGCACTATATGTCTAATACCACTGGCCTATATGTCTAACACCAGTGGCCTATATGTCTAATACCACTAGCCTATGTCTAACACCACTGGCCTATATGTCTAATACCACTGGCCTATATGTCTAACACCACTGGCCTATATGTCTAATACCACTGGCCTATATGTTTAATACCACTGGCCTGTATGTCTAATCCCACTGGCCTATATGTCTAACACCACTGGTCTATATGTCTAATACCACTGGCCTATCTGTCTAATACCACTGGCCAATATATTTAATACTGATGGTTTATATGTGTAAAATCACTGGCATATATCTAATACCACTGGTTTATATGTCTAATACCACTGGTTTACATGTGTAATACCACTGGTTTATATGTGTAATACCACTGGTTTGTATGTGTAATACCACTGGTTTATATGTGTAATAACACTGGTTTGTATGTGTAATACCACTGGTTTATATGTGTAATACCACTGGTTTGTATGTGTAATACCACTGGTTTATATGTGTAATAACACTGGTTTGTATGTGTAATACCACTGGTTTATATGTGTAATGCCACTAGTTTGTATGTGTAATACCACTGGTTTGTATGTGTAATACCACTGGTTTATATGTGTAATAACACTGGTTTGTATGTGTAATACCACTGGTTTATATGTGTAATGACACTGGTTTGTATGTGTAATACCACTGGTTTATATGTGTAATACCACTGGCCTGGCTGAGATGGAAGGGAGTTTGAGAGGGTGTCAAGGCAGCTGCCCCACTCCTATTTCGGAGCATCCAACACTGTGATAGAGTTCTATGGTTGCCATGGTGCCGTGAACAGTGTTCCTGTAAATGTGTTTTATTTTCTTTTAAGTTTTCTTTTTTAATTGTATTTTTGATATTATTTGTGTTTACTGGTAATGTCTAAAGTGTTACTGCTCAACATTATCTGGTTCTTTTGACCTAGAGAGTTGCCAGACTAATAGGCAATTATTTTGGATGGCTTGGCTAGCTGTAGCTAGCTTGTTAGCAATCTTTTGAATGGTTCACCCAGGAGCGGCAAGATTCTACACCATCTTTTTTTGTTATTCCACCTGCCTGGGTTTCTGGATGATGGAATGTGGTGTGAGGGGATGCCGAGATCTGAGAAGACGTTGCTCGTCTTGTGAGTCGGACTGTCGATTGCACCACCTAGTAGCACTGATGGTGTGGCGGTCTTGATGGCACTGAGCATCGCCTTCAGCTATGAGTCTGATGACTCTCTCTACCTGCACCTTAAACTCTCCCCCTGATACCATTGCCCTTCTGAACTACCTGTGCACCCTTCAACTGTGGAAGACCATCAAGTCAATCCCTGTCATTGGCAGAACTCTACATTGGTTTTTGTTTTGTTTTCAAAGCACTTTGAGAATCACTTTGAAATGACGTTACATAAAACAAATGCTATTATTATTGTTAATATTTTGAGCATGCTTGGCTGGTAATATCACAGTGATAGCCTGCTAAAAACTGCTTGGCTGGTAAAAACATAGTGATACACTGCTAAAAACTGCTTGGCTGGTAACAACTCAGTGATACACTGCTAAAAACAGCTTGGCTTGTAACAACACAGTGATACACTGCTAAAAACTGCTTGGCTGGTAACAACACAGTGATACACTGCTAAAAACAGCTTGGCTGGTAACAACACAGTGATACACTGCTAAAAACTGCTTGGCTGGTAACAACACAGTGATACACTGCTAAAAACTGCTTGGCTGGTAACAACACAGTGATATACTGCTAAAAACAGCTTGGCTGGTAACAACACAGTGATGCACTGCTAAAAACAGCTTGGCTGGTAACAACACAGTGATACATTGCTAAAAACAGCTTGGCTGGTAACAACACAGTGACACACTGCTACAAACAGCTTGGCTGGAAACATTACAGTGATACACTGCTAAAAACTGCTTGGCTGGTAACAACACAGTGATACACTGCTACAAACAGCTTGGCTGGAAACATCACAGTGATAGTCTGCTTCAAACAGCTTGACTGGTACATATGAAAATATGTAACAAACATATATATTGCCTTACCTAATTACGAAAAACTGGAAGGAATGTGTTCTTTCAACCTTAGTAAACCAATGGATTGAGTAAATGAAAAAAGAAATGCGAAGCAACGTAACAGAACAATGCGTTGAACATCTATAATAAGTGGAGCGTGAGATTGCAGTGTATTATCTTCCTGGTATTTTAGTTGTCTCTGTACTGAACTTGTCACTTTCTGAAGTCTCATTTTATATCTATGTATTCACTTAATGTATGTTAAGTAGACATGTAGTTCTATGTTTGCTGTGTACTTGTCTGTGGATGTTCTGTACTGTGCCTTTTTATTTCTTGAGGCAAGGAAGGGAAGCTGCCATTTTGGTTGGTAGCTAACTGGGAACCCAATAAAGTAATAACAAACTGTTGGATGGTCTTGTTGGTTGGCATTACCCTTATTTCCATTGACTTCAAGTATCATGTGTTTGCTTGTTTACATGAATTTGTATTTGGATCTGAATTAGCTCACACTACGGTGACAGCTCCTCATCCTGGGGTCCGAGACTCAACACACACAGGCAAATAACACACTGTGGTAGAGGATAAAATGTGGCCCAGTATCAATGGCATCTCCCTTTAAAGTTCAGACTGTATAACCGTCAGTGTTCAGTGATTCATGGAAACACTATAGGATATTATGTGGCACAAGGGCCCCGTAGGTTTTCTTTCTTTTGGCAAATAAAAGTTAAATGCCTCCTCATAAAAGATATTGCTGAGCAAAACTCAAATTAAAAACAAATTGCACGGTGCCTGTGATGGTCTTAAGAAGTATATCTGAAACTAAAACTCCTCAACAGATAACAGAGTGGCATAGCCGTTCGAAAGGCTGATAAGTAAAATGTACCTAGAAAATATTTTACCACAAAATAGAAAAAAATATACAGCATAGTTCGTAAGGCTGAAAACTATACAATAATCTATAGGGGCTGAAAACTATACAATAAACAAACATTGTGCATCATTAATGACAGGAACAAAACCCCAGGCTTTACCTGTCTACAATATTTTATTTTGGTCAACATGCTTACGAAAGCTGTAAAAATACTGTATTAGTCCATGGAAATGTAGATGGCATAATGATTCATTAAACAATTCAGTAGGTTTCTGTTAAATAGCAAATGAATATCCTGAATAATTTCTGATGAATTTTGTGAAACACTATCACTGTAGATACTGTAGATATATATTACGGGTTATTTCTGATTTTACAATACTGGCCCTTTAATGTAAATTATATTCTTAACCAAACAGGAAAAAATGGAATATTGAGGAGAACATCACAACATCAGCTACAAGTCTGCAAAAAACATAAAAAACACATTAGCAGCCTTCTACAAGCTTCAAAATGCATTGAAGATCCAGTTGATACAGCATGCAGGGGAACCTGTCATAGAACCGTACAGGCTATTTAGACGTCCTGTCTAGAACATCGGGGTGTGATAGAGAACAGTTTCTACTGCATTTAGAGAATACGAAAGACTGCAATGAGGAACATGTTAAGGCTCAGAATGCATTTCAGGAAAGGGTTTTAATTCCCACCTCCGAGTGCATTGCAGACCACCGTGAGGCATCTCTGTAACCAACAAACAAGACCTCACTTTCTCCATCTGGAGGATCCGGGCTGAGAGCAGTCGTATGGTCATGTCTACATCAGCCCTGGTGGACACCCTGCTGGGTCCAGCATACAGAGCTTTCGCGTCATGATTAATTCAACGCCCGGAGGGGTCGCCCACACGAGTCGTATCCTTGTTGAGAAAAAAAAGGGTAAAGTGATGCAGTTCTCAAGGAAAACCTTTGGAGCGGAGAGGGTTGGGAAAGGTCAAACACGCAACATCCCTCTGAAGCTCATCCGAGTGGCGCGGCCCAACGTTGAGGTCCCAAATGGCATACTATTTCCTGCAGTATGCAGTACACTTCTTTTGAACTGAGACCAATTTATCAAGGCTCCCAAATGGCATACTATCTCCTGCAGCATGTAGTACTCTTCTTTTGAACTGAGACCAGTTTATCAAGGCTCCCAAATCCAAGAGGTTTCCAGCGGTCAAAATCAGGAGCTATGTCTGGCTGGGGTGAATGGTTGTGAGAGGAGAAGGTGTGTGTGTGTGTGTGTGTGTGTGTGTGTGTGTGTGTGTGTGTGTGTGAGAAAGGGCAAATGACAAAACAGCGTTTCAGTGTGCAGCAATTGGAAAGACAGATACACAACCAGACCAAAACCCTCAACAACTGAGGTAAAAGGCATTGAGTAGGAGGAAGAGAAGATGAGGAACAGGAAATCTGTAGAGGACTAGCTCTGTGTTCAGATTAAGAACAACAAAGAAAGTTGTTTTATTGTATTTTATATCCCCAGGTGCTGATGCCATGTTGACAGCTAGTTTTCCAGGTCTGAAACTTAATGATGAAAAAGATATACAAGCAAACAACACTGTGTATAAAAGAGAGAGAGAGAGAGGATGTCTTCACAGTCCTCGCTTGTTTTTCTTTTTCTTCTTTTACTGCTCGCTTGAGTCACCTGATGTAGAAGAGTTTCATGTTGTCACAGCTATAACTTATACTCTGTGTTATCACGTCTCTATATAGTACTCTGTGTTGTCACGTTTCTATATAGTACTCCGTGTTGTCATGACTCTATATAGTATTGTGTTGTCACATCTCTATATAATACCCTGTGTTTTCACATCTCACTGTTTGTTCTCACGTCTCTATATAGTACTCCCGTGTTGTCACATCTCTTTATAGTACTCTGTGTTGTCACATCTCTATTTAGCACTCTGTGTTGTCATGTTTCTATATAGTACTCTGTGTTGTCATGCCTCTATATAGTACTGTGTTGTCACATATCTATACAGTACTCTGTGTTGCCACGTCTCTACAGTATGTAGTGCTCTGTGTTGTTACTGCTCTATATAGAACACTGTTATCATGGCTATAAAATGTAATGTGTTGTCACGTCTCTATACTGTCCTCTGTGTTGACACGTCTCTAAATAGTTTTCCATGTTGTCACATCTCTATAGCACTCAGGGTTGTCAAATCTCTGCATAGAGCTCTGTGTTGTCACATCTCAATATAGTACTCTGTGTTATCACATCTCTATGGAGAACTCAACTACATTCATATCTATCCACACTACTATTAAAGTCATACCTATCCACACTACTATTACAGTCATACCTATCCACACTACTATTACACTCATACCTATCCACACTACTATTACA
>JACXGI010017775.1:0-14031 GCA_016801175.1 Esox masquinongy
AGGGGTTCCAAACCCCGGGTCCCTGACCCAATCCTCTTAATTAGGGGTTCCAAACCCCGGGTCCCTGACCCAGTACTCTTAGAATTTGGGGTATCCCTATTTCCCCGGGACTCTAACCCAGCACCCTATGGGTCCCCGACCCAGGGTCTATCTCCTCGTCAGGTGATAGGGTAGGTTGCCAAACCTAGAATCTAGAATTTGGGAAGATCTATACTTCCCGGTCTCAAACCCCGTTTTAACACGATTAAAACCTTTCCAATAAAAATGTACTAGTTTTAACCATAGAATTCGGAAATTCCCCGCTTCCCGGGCCTCAAACCCACTCTTTTCTGCCGAATATTGTACTCCCCAATTTAACACTTCCCAGTCAAGACACTTCTAGTTCAGAATTTGGTAATTAGGCCAAATGTGCAGATTTGATGGAACGGGTTCTGCTTACCTCATTTGATGTGGCCACAAACCGTCAGTGTCTGTCGTGGTCAGCAAAGTTTTCTCAAATTCAGATCTCCTTCTCATCCCGGACGAGCCCCCAAGTTGTTGAAGTACCGACCTAAAGTACTTCTCCGAGTTGGTTAATGAGAAGAGATTAAGAGGAGACAAAATCGCAGTGCCGGCAATTATCTTTATTCATACAGATATATCTGGAGACAGTGTGGCATTCAGTCCAACAGAGTCTGACATAATCACAGCACACACAGTTCTTATAGCATGAGTCCCCTACCCTAGATTTTCCCGTTTTTTTTTTCTGCTTTTCTGGTTCAGAGAGCGGTTCATACCATATATGGGTAAGATATACGTTGTTTAACACATCTTCTCATGGCAGCTGCCGTCTTTGGGTTTCCCTGTTGTTATTCCAACCAATCGACTTCTAGCTCCAGCGTCTTTTCCCTTATTTGGCATTCTGCCCATTTACTACCAAATACCAAATGGTCTGTTCTTGCTCCCAGCTATTCTAGTGAGATAAGGATCCTGTCACCCCCTCCTCTAATGCAGGTACAATGTTTCTTAGTTCTACTTAGCCTCTAGCAGACTTGTATGTTATCTTAATGCTATTGCCCCACAATACCCATAATAACACATAGAGCTAAGATACAATTCTGGTTTATATTTAAGGTGTATTTTTGGTACCTTAAAAACTAATTAATATAGCACCTTAATTTACCAATCCAGTATTTTTAAGGTCTGATTTAAGGGGAAATGTTAAGACATTTTGTCAAAATTTAAGGGATTTTACCCCTTAATTATACATATTTGAGCATAAAACAAAAATAAATTAAAGCTATTAATTGACACCTTATTTAGGATTAATATCCTTTAACAACTACACCAATAATAATAAGGGATACCATTAAGGGATACGTTCATTTCATTTTAAGGTAAAATTAAGGGGTGTGTTTAAATAGTGTATAGTCATGGTCCTGGGGACAGGGTGAAGCAGTGCATCAAAACAGAGTGAACTTTATCTGATCATGTTATTAAAGAATGTTAGTGGCTATAAGCACTTACAGGAAGTTTTATGTCAGTTGGCCAATGATTGGGTCTGGGCTATTTAAGTACGTCTTTCATGAGCGGACTTGAGGAATTTTGTTGCAAATTTGGGGCAACTTCAAAGTGAGGTAATGTAGCATTATGAGCCATTGTAAAGTCACAAAGTCTGGGTTGGTGTTCGAATAACTGTTTAATATACAGCTGTCCTGAGAATTTTGCTAGCCAATCAAAACAATTCATGTTTAATTTTTGCTGAATAGGTGCTGGACATTAACTAAAAATTTTGATTGTGTGACAGCATCATAGTGGGCATGTTGCTATTTTTCCAATGTACTGACCATTGAAAAATTATGGTAAGCATGTTGACCAAGGAAAACGTCTTATAATGATAAGTGTAACGTCCTCACCAGGCTAGCCTCATTAAAACTGGCTGATAATCGTTTTCCCCTTTGTTTGGACTTTCCTTTCCCTCACAAAAACTGCCTGTCTCGTGACTCTAATCATCGATCACACCCTGATTGTCCTCAGTATATGTAGCTAATCAGTTCTTTTCTAGTAGGGCCTATTATCTGAAGTTTCTCTGAAATTCTGGTGAGTGGTGTTCTAAATGCCTTTACATTTATACTGTAATCGCAGCCCTTTTGTTTTTCATCTAACTGACTGTCTAACTGATAACGGCTATCAGATGAAATGGGACACTTGCTTAACTACCATACAGCACAAAGTAAATATTTGAGTAATAAGATGCTGAATAAAATATGATTTTGGCATGATTTCGTAATAAAATGACTGACATGACTGTGTCAGTCATTTTATTACGAAATCATGCCAAAATGACTACTTTTTAAATCATAATGATAACAGAAATCACCTTTTTAAATCATAATGATAACAGAAATCACCCAATTGGCCCTTCTCGATTTATCTAGCCTGCTCAGTGCATCCACGTGAGAGTTAATAAACTCAGAGTGTTTATACACAGGCACTAATTGCAATTTAAAAAGCCAGAGGTGTGGGAAATTCACCTTTAATTGCCATTTTCACATGTGTGTGTCACCTTGTGTGTCTGTAACAAGGCCAAACACTCAAGGGTATGTAAACTTTTGATCTGAATAAAGATACATTACTAGAGATTCTTTGCCAATTGTGACAACGCTGTCATGATAGATGTACCCTGAATATGCGGCTGTGAGGGCTGGGTTCGTTTTTGGTTTTGTTTTGTTATGTTGTTTCTGTGTTGTCTTGAACATAGCCTGCTTTCCTTTATTAGTCTTCATTAGCTTCACCTGTGTTTGTGTTCATCCGTCCCCATTTAGTTCAATCCTGTTTGTAGCGTCCTGTGTGAGGTACAGTGTTTTCGCCATTCTACTGAGCCTTTTCTTGTCTAGCCTATTCAAGTTATATCCCGTGTACCAGACCACTGCCTGTCCATTTGTATTTTTGACCTAGATTCTGCTCTAGTCCTTCTGTACCTCTGCCTGATCTGACCTGCCTGTGTACCGATCTATTGCGTGCCCTATTTGTCAACATTTTTGGATTCTGGATTTGGATTGTTATTAAACCTAGCGCTCTGCGCTTGAATCTTCTTCCCTGTCCGTGTATTCCTGACAGCAGCATGATGCACAAAGAGATCACTTGCATTGGAAGGAGAATTCAATGACTAAAATATTTTAATTGGTGAGAAAAATCAGACTATATAACAGTGGCAGTCTTGTAAACAAAGATTTTAAGACAAATTAAGTGCAGTATCAGTTTCAGAAGAAAGTGACAGTGCTAGTTGAGAAAGAACATAGTGATATGCATTATTTACAATAACAAGAGCAGTAATATGTAACTGGTGTAAAGTGTATAAGCAGCAGGATAAAAATCATGTGCCATTGTTTTTAATGTGCTATAAATAACAAAACTAACTAGGGTTGCAACTAATGAAAATTTCCATAATTGATTAGTCCATTGATTAGTGGGAACGAATTGTTGATAAATCGGATATAAAAAACCTACAGTTGTGCTCATAAGTTTTCATACCCTGGCAGAAATAGTGAAATTTTGGTATTGATTTTGAAAATATGACTGATCATGCAAAAAATCTGTCTTTTATTTAAGGATGGTGACCATATGAAGCCATTTATTATCACATAGTTGTTTGGCTTCTTTTTAAATCATAATGATAACAGAAATCACCCAAATGGCCCTGAGCAAAAGTTTACATACCCTTTAATGTTTGGCCTTGTTACAGACACACAAGGTGACACACACACAGGGGAAAATGGCAAATGAAGTTGAATTTCCCACACCTGTGGCTTTTTAAATTGCAGTTAGTGTCTGTGTATAAATAGTCAATGAGTTTGTTAGCTCTCACGTGGATGCACTGAGCAGGCTAGATACTGAGCCATGGGGAGCAGAAAAGAACTGTCTGAAGACCTGCGTAACAAGGTAATAGAACTTTATAAAGATGGAAAAGGATATAAAAAGATATCCAAAGCCTTGCAAATGCCAGTCAGTACTGTTCAATCACTTTTTAAGAAGTGGAAAATTCGGGGCTCTCTTGATACCAAGCCAAGGTCAGGTAGACCAAGAAAGATTTCAGCCAAAACTGGTAGAAGAATTGTTTGGGATACAAAGTAAAACCCACAGGTAACCTCATGAGAAATACAGGCTGCTCTGGAAAAAGACAGTGTGGTTGTTCCAAGGAGCACAACACGACGATACTTGAACCAAAATGATTGCATGGTCGAGTAGCCAGAAAGAAGCCTTTACTGCGCCAATGCCACAAAAAAGCCTGGTTACAATATGCCCGACAACACCTTCACAGCCTTTGTCACACTGTAATTTGGAGTGACAAGACCAAAATAGAGCTTTATGGTCACAACCATAAGCGCTATGTTTGGAGAGGGGTCAACAAGGCCTATAGTGAACTGAATACCATCCCCACTGTGAAGCATGGTTGTCACTGTTCGGTGGAGGAGTGGAGGGAACCAGGCGCAGGCAGAGGACATTCGAGCGTATATTTATTAAAGCAAAAACAAACTAACATATACATGAAAACAAATGAACGGAAGCACACTCACCAACACGTATAATGACAAGCAACAATAACCGACAAGTGAGGGAGCAGCGGAGAAACATTTAAACACATACTGATATGGAATAATTGGGACCTGGTGTGCATGATTGAAGACGTGACAACGAACCAGTCCGGGATGTGTTTGTGAATGAATGGAAACCGGGAAAAGCGGGAGATGATGGAGCCAACCGTCACCTCACCGTTACAATGGTGGTGGCTTACTGATGTTTTGGAGTTGTGTGAGCTCTACAGACACAGGAATCTTTTGAAAATTGATGGCAAGATGAATGCAGCATGTTATCAGAAAATACTGGCAGACAATTTGCCTTCTTCTGCACGACAGCTACACTCTTGGACTTTCCAGTATGACAATGACCCTAAGCACAAGACCAAGTTGACCCTCCAGTGGTTACAGCAGAAAAAGGTGAAGGTTCTGGAGTGGCCATCACATTCTCCTGACCTTAATATCATCGAGCCACTCTGGGGAGATCTCAAACATGCGGTTCATGCAAGACGACCAAAGACTTTGCATGACCTGGAGGCATTTTGCCAAGATGAATGAACAGGGCCTCATAGACAACTATCACAAAAGACTGCACGCAGACATTGATGCTACAGGGGGCAATATAGAGTATTAAGAACTAAGGGTATGCAGATTTTGAACAGGGGTCAGTTTATGTTTTTCTTTGTTGCCATGTTTTGTTTTATGATTGTGCCATTCTGTTATGACCTACAGTTGAATGTGTTAGAATTTAGCAGTTATGTATAGTGGTTAAATAATAGAGAACCCGTACAAATCAAGGGAGAAAATGCATTCTGTGTTTATTGGATTAATGCAGCAGAGTTGTCCTATTTCAATGAATATCCAAAATCGTCTCACTGTAATGCTGGTTACGAGCGGATATATACACTGAAGGGTGTGTCTACCTCCAAGACAGAAACCCCCATGCCAAAATGGTCAATGTAAACATTGCTGTGGTTATCAGAGCGCAACCTACAGAAAGATTATCTAAACAGAGATGTTTCTGTTGTTCTCATTATCTAGGCACATTCAATTACAATGAAACATACATTCATTAAGGTTTCAGCAGTTCATTAGTGAAACCCTATTGTGTTTGTTCCGGTTCATTATTAGGTGTGCTTGCCAAAGGAAAAGCACAACTTTAGGTTTCTCCCATACTACTTTTTATTATTATTAGGTGTGCTTGCCAAAGGCAAAGCACAACTATAGGTTTCTCCCATACTACTTCTTATTATTATTAGGTGTGCTTGCCAAAGGCAAAGCACAACTATAGGATTCTCCCATACTTCTTATTAGGTGTGCTTGCCAAAGGCAAAACACAACTATAGGTTTCTCCCATACTACTTCTTATTATTATTAGGGGTGCTTGCCAAAGGCAAAGCACAACTATAGATTTCTCCCACACTTCTTATTATTATTAGATGTGCTTGCCAAAGGCAAACACAGCTATAGGTTTCTCCCATACTTCTTCTTCGGCAAGCGCCGAAGGCAAAGCACAACTATAGGTTTCTCCCATACTTCTTATTATTAGGTGTGCTTGCCAAAGACAAAGCACAACTATTGGTTTCTCCCATACTACTTCTTATTATGTGTGCTTGCCAAAGGCAAAGCACAACTATAGGTTTCTCCCATACTTCTTATTATTATTCCTCCAGCTCTGCAGCCTAAACGGTAAAATCTATAAACGCCCCAAATGCTCGAACTCGGGTTGCTTGATCTTTTTGATAGCTATTATACTTTTTATACTAAATCAATATTTAAATGAGCCACCAATGTACTTCAATTGGAAAAAAATGTCCATAGACTTGAATGGTAAAAAAGTCAAAAATTCTAGACGCATCTCCTCCTACATTTTGTAAGCTATCAAGTCCAAACCAACGCCAAGATGTTCAGTCTGGCCGAACTTGAGTTGCTTGTATTCAGATTTTTGATTCTATGTTTAATTTTGAATTAATTAATTAATTATCCCTACTTCAAATTCGGAAACGTTTATTGATTTACCATGTGCTAATTTGCGTAAATAGCATTAATTAGCAATTAGGCTGCATTTTCTGAACCGTTCTGTATTTTCTGAACCGTTAATATAAAGTAATAACGCTAATTAGCATAGGTAAAATCCCTAACCGTTTCTTAATTTGCAATGGGGATAGCTTAAACTTGTGAAACAAAGTAGGTTTCGTATCTGTAGATCAAACGGTTCAAAAGATACAGCCTAATACTTAATTAACGGTAAATACGCTAATTGCAAAATCAATTACCGTTTCATAATTTGCAGTGGGGATATCCATGCTCGAACTTGGGTTGCTTGAGCAGATCTTTTTGATAGCTATTATACTTTTTAAACTATATCAATATTTAAATGAGCCACCAATGTATTTCAATTTGAAAAAAGTGAAACCAACTTTGCTTCACCAGTTTAGCTATCCCTTGTTCATATAATGACACGTTAATTTATTTTACCTCCGCAATTTACATTATTAGCATTAATTATCTATTAGGCTGTTTCTGTACGTGCTACAGACACGAAACCAACTTTGTTTCACTCGTTTAAGCTATCCTTAATGCAAATTATGAAATGGTAATTGATTTTACATATGCTAATAAGCGTTATTACTGTTAATTTTGAACCGTTCGAGCTACAGACACAAAACCAATTTTTTTACCCCAGTTTAGGCAGTCCCTACTTCAAATTAGGAAACGTTTATCAATTTAACATGCTAATTTGCGTTATTAGCATTAATTAGCAATTAGGCTGTATTTTTTGAACCGTTCGAGCTACAGACACGAAAAAAACGTTGTTTCACACGTTTAGCCTGTGCCCAGTTCATATGATGAAACGTTTATTGATTTTACAGATGCTAATTAGCGTATTTACCGTTAATTAACTATTAGGCTGTATTAATTGAACTGTTTGAGCTACAGACACAATATCTGTAATTGGTAAAACTTTTATCAGCTTTAACTATGTCATGTATGCTAATTCATGCTAATTACCCTCACCAACAGTATCTCTTGAGCCTTAAAAAATTCAGACTCCAAAACATTCGATAGGTAAACATTATTTCAAACCATAAATACTTTTTAAACAGCTAGCAAGCACACCACATTTTCTTCAGGAAATGTACTTGAAACCCTATTGTGTTCAGGTTCATTAGGGTTTCAGTAGTTCACTGGTGAAACCCATTGTGTTTGTTCCAGTTAATTATTAGGGTTTCAGCAGTTCACTGGTGAAACCCTATTGTTTTTGCCCAAATTTGCATGGTAGTACAGACCCATGGCCCACAACTTCTGATGCAATGCCATGCAAATCGGCCTCACGGTGGCGCTGTCACAAGCCTCCAAATTTGCATTTTTTGCAAGCTCACCATGCCCACCACAAGTGAGCTAGAGTCTTGAAAATTGGTACATAGGTCTATCTCCTCACTAGGAACACTTTTGCCAATGGGACCCATAAAGTCCGCCATGATGGATTTTCCGACATTTTGGATTTTGTGAAAAACACTTAAAACGCTACTCCTATGGCACCAAATGACTGATCTTCACGTAAATGTATACTTGGCATCTATGGACAAAGGCCATCAAACGCTATATAAGCCAGGCCAGTAGGTTAAAAAACATGGCCGCTATTGACCAATAAGCATGTGCAGGGGTGTGGTTTTGCACATTTATGCACACAACTACTACAAGGATATTGATATTATAATTCTACTTTGCCGGTATGTTGACAAGGACCATACAGAAAAAATTACTAGATAAGTCCATCTCCTCTCATGGTACATATTTGCAATTGGGATCCATTAACTTTACTGTTATGTTTTTTCAGCCATTTTGATTTTGTGAAAAAGACTTAAAACGCTACTCCCTATGACACCAAGTTACTGATATTCATGTAATTTTGTATTTGGCATCTAAGGACAAACGTCGTCAAACGCTATATAAGCCAGGCAGGTAGGTAAAAAAACATGGATGCTATTGACCAATGTACATGTCAGGGGACGTGGTTTTGCACATATATAGATACATCACCTACAAGATAAAAATTCAACTAGGTGCATATGTTAACAAAGATGATATGACAATAATGACTGCAAAGATTTGTTTATCAACCACACAGTGGCGCTATTGAGGTTTTTCACATTTGCAAGCTCACCCCGCTCACCATGTTTAAAATAAAACCTTGAAAAGAGGTATATAAGTCCATATCCTCCAAAGGAACATATTTGCAATTAGAAATAAGCCAGATAAGGTTGGTGTAATCCGCAAACTTAAGGAGCTTGGTGACTGGAGGTGCAGCTGTTGTTGTACAAGGAGAAGAGTAGGGGGTATAGGATGCAGCCTTGAGGGGAGCCGGTGCTGATGGTCAGGGGGTCAGACAAGTGCTTCCCCTGCCTCATGTGCTGCCTTCTGTTGGACAGGAAGGCTGTGATCCACCTGCATGTGGACTCGGGCACACCCAGTTGGGAGAGATTGTCTTGGAGCAAAGCGGGAATTATGGCGTTGAATGCAGAACTGAAGTCCACAAACTGGATTCTGGTGTAGGTTCGCGTTGGGTTTAGTAGTGGGTTGGTGATGATCTTGAGGTGGGACAGCACAAGGTGCTCAAATGACTTCATAACCACAGAGGTCAGGGCGACAGGTCTGTACTCATTAAGTCCTGTGATCCTTGACAAGGATTTCAACTCATTCATTGGTACAAGATATTCATCCCTTAATTAGGGTTTCAGCAGTTCACTGGTGAAACCCTATTGTGTTTGTTCCGTATTATTATTATTCTGGCAAAAAAGGGTGTTTTTTGCAAATTCCTGTGAGATAAAATGGCTTAAAGGTGCCCAAATTTTTATGGTAGTAAAGGGCCACTCGCCGCAACTTCTGGTGCAGTGGCATGCATGTCGGCCTCATGGTGGCGCTGTCACAAGCCTCCAATGTCACACTTTTGCAAGCTCACCACACCCACCCCTTGTGTCCTAGAGTCATGAAAATTGGTATAAAGATGTATCTCCTCATGATGATCATTTTTGTCATTGGGACCCATAAAGTCCGCCATGATTGATTTTCCGCCATTTTGGATTTTTGAAAAACACTAAAATTTAACTCCTCTGGCAGCAAATGTCCGATCTTCATGTACTTTGATATTTGGCATCTAGAGACCAAGGTCCTCAAAAGTTATATCAGCCAGTCCAGTAAGTCAAAAAACATGGATGCTATTGACCAATGAACATGTCCTGGGGCGTGGTTTTGCACATTTATATCTATATACATCTCCTACACGGATAATGTTACAATAATTCTACTTGGTACGTATGTTGACAAGGACCATACAGAAAAAATGACTGCAAAGATTTTTTTATCAACCACATGGTGGCACTACTGAGGTTTTTCACATTTGCAAGCTCACCACGCTCACCATGTTTAAAATAAAATCTTGAAAAGAGGTATATAAGTCCATCTCCTCCCAAGGCGCATATTTGCAATTGGGACCCATTAAGTCGGGTGTAATGGTTTTTCAGCAATTCTGAATTCTGAACATATGCTAACCAGCAGACAATGGTTTGTGTGTTAATAATGCCTTTATTTACGTGATTATTAACTATTTCACTAAAGATGGTGAAAAATAATGAATTCCGATTCTTGCATATTTTGTAATGGACAAGTACGATCAGTGAAAAACACCTTTATGAAGGTTATGTTGAGCTTGTTTGGCTAATTACTGTTTACGTGCGCAGCCATTTTTGTTTCCATTCCAATGTATTCTGGGACCAAATGTCTATGCTATCAAAGATGGTTGAACAAGACGATTCACCAATCTGACCAGAAGTTCAAATCTTGATTACCTTCCTGTCTCTGAGTCACTCATCTTGTCACCT
This sequence comes from Esox masquinongy, assembly GCA_016801175.1. Lineage (NCBI taxonomy): Eukaryota > Metazoa > Chordata > Actinopteri > Esociformes > Esocidae > Esox > Esox masquinongy. The sequence continues at coordinate 10,439 of JACXGI010017775.1, forward strand.
GTATCTGACTTTGTTTGATAAACAATCTTTTAGCAGGCAAGTTGCAAACTATGAAATACCACGTGCGAAAGATCAGACATCATGTAATGTTAAGTTGATCAGTCTTTTTTCTTTACCGGAAGGCAAGTAAGGTAGGTAAAACTCTAGTCTGTCATTTGCAACATCAATAAAAACGAAATATAATGCAATTGAACAAAATAGTAAGGTAGACGATTATTGGGAACGGGGTTGTATTTTTTAACTACGTCGGGAATTTCCGAAATGGTAATTAATGACACGCTAGTTAACATTTAATGTCGCTAATAATTACAAAACATTGACAACTTGGTAAAGTTAATATTTGGTATACAAGAAGATATTTTTCTAAACTGCTGCTGACCAGAGGCCTTTTTTGCTGGCCTAGTGATGTCAGAATCAGAAAATTATATTTTTATAATTTAATATATATTTTCATTAACGCTAGATGTATTTTACAAACTTCGTTCCCATCAGTCTACTGACGTAGTTTCATTGCTTTTCTCTCCCTCAGTTGTGCTGTTTCCAGTGCAGCTCAGATAAATCAGAGCTTTTATCCAATCAGATTTTCCACGTGCTGTCTCCAGGTGAAAATCTATCCTGAGGCCTATAGAATTTTGAGTGAATCCCATCTTCTGTTGAAGCAAATGGGGAGGAGGTTGTTGATTGTCATATTCTTCAACCAATCAGACTTCGAGTTCGCCATGATGAGCCTATTCTTTGGCACGTAGCAGCCTTCTAGCTGCCTAGTTGCCTACATGCGCATTTTTCAGGTGGTGTGATCGAAGAGCCAGCTACCTAACTGAGAAAAAACTAGTTAGGACATAATGTAGGAACATCTAAGATTTATTTTAACTTTCTTTTGTGAGGGTTGAGATTTTGTAGATGTAGTGCTTTCCGTTAGATTTTTTGTTTAGATTTGTACTGAGCCCTGTTGTCTTTTTACCGCACAATGGAGAAGAAGAAATGCATTTGGTGGCAGATTTACTGGCAAAGCCTTTTTCGAGAAAACATGGAAATTGTAAGGGAGGGGTCGACCAAACCCCCAACTAGCAACCGTTCAGGGTAAGGATGTAGTAGATGCAGTGCTTTCTGTTAGATTTTTTGTTTAGAGTTGCTTCTTAACCCTCTGACAGCTAGGGTTTTCAAATCCGCCTGTCACTATCTTGACATTTTGGCTTCTAAAATGGTCATCTTTTATAGTAGAAGGAAGTGCTTTATATTCTGGGATTCTGCAGACCCTCAGCTACATGAACGATGTATTGAAAACAAATTTTTTGAGACACTTACGTGAGTAATAATGTGAAATAGTCAGAAAAATGTAAAAACGCAAGTGCACATATTTTGGTTTTATACTGAAAAGGATAAGTAAAATATAATAGGTAGCCTGTTTTACATTACATTTGGATACCCCCAGGGGTTCAGAATAACTACAAGTTGAATGGTTTTGAATTTATAAAATAATAAAATGAACATGGCATTTTTTTTTACTCTCGTCCATATCCGTTTTTTTCTAAAAAATTCGGAAAATCATTGAAAATGCCCATATGGGGTCACTGAACTTATTCTGTCATATTGTACTTCAAACAGCCACCACTAGATGGCAGTCCCTTCTTTTTTGATCTCTGAGGATTTAAAAAAAAAAAATTATGGGGTGTCTTGAATAGGGGGTGCCTTTATTTCCTTTGGAATTCCCTACATGTGCCATATCTGGAAGAGGTGGAGATTAGAACAGGGAGTCTTCCTGTCCAGTCTTCCTTTGGATGGTTATATCCACAGGTGACACTCTACACAACACAGCATAGGCACACATTTGACCACTGGCCACCGTACCGTTATATCAAGTTAGTATATATGCCTAGAAATTACACTAAAACAATGCAAAATAATAATAAACATTATCATAGAATAGCATTTAGGCTACACATACCCTATTTTACAAATAGATCGATTCTGTCCTGATACTTTTCATCGTCTTAATGTTCTGACCCATTTTCACTATCCTCGCTCTCCATAATCATTTATTCCACTTCTTTCGCCGTGAATATCCGTTTGGCCATTTATTTTTTCTCAAAACAATTGCTTGTAGCCACTGAATGCGTTTTCAATGCAATCCAAGTGCATAATGACTTTATTGGGAGCATGGTAAATGCGACACGCGCCTCTCTCCCCCTGACGCGATCACTCTTTCTCTCTCTTTTGGGGAGAGGGGTGACATGGATAGACTTCACATTGGTTGTTTTACCGCAGTCTGTGATTGGTTTATGTATTGTAGACTTCTAAACAACGGAATAAGATCAAGTATAATTAGTTAGGGCTGCTGCTGAAATCCTGAAGGACTATAGGTATAGGTGATCACAATTTGTGATCACGATTGCGGGGCTTCTGGTTTACGAAAGTATACAAACGAGACGTTATTTGCAGCGGAATGTCGTTGTTCTCATGGAAAAGAAATGAAGCCTCTAACTTCTACAGTTCCGAAGCAATGAATAAAAATTGGTGACCTGGACGCGCCGGCGCGTCAACTAGAGGTTTTGTGATCGCGATTGTGGGGCTTCTGTTATACGAAAGTACACAAACGAGACGTTGTTATTTGCAGCAGAATATCCCTATTCACGTGGAAGAAGAATGAAGCATCTAACTTCTACGGTTATGGAGCAGTGAATAAAAATGTTTTTCATTGACGTGTCCCCGCGTCAATAACGCTCAGATTAACGCACAACGGAGGAGAAGAAATTGATTTGGTGGCGGATTTATTGGCAAAGCCTTTTTTGAGAAAAGCTGGAAATTGCGAGGAACCAACATCCAACCTAGCAGCCCTGTCCCAGACAGGGAAAAGATTTTTGTGGCACTTTCAATCGATCGAGTACGAAAAGTACACCTGGCTTACTGCGTCGAAGGAACATCGTTTTTTATGTTCTTATTTCTTTGGTACCTGTAATGTCATTGATTTGGGCTTTGCGATGTCCATTTGTGTTGCTGCGTCCTGTCATACTGCATAATGGTACTGTACATCCTTGATGGTTTCATTCGCCATGTATTCACGTTTCCGTAATTACTAGTGTTGTAAGCCTCTTGTTAAATTGCTTTATTCCACTGTCACTGTGAATATAGGATGGTTACGTCGAATGACAATAGCATAATAGCCCATAGGATTAGGCAGCCATACATGCTAGAATTATTAGCTTTGCTTCTATTGTGCAGAAGTTACTAATTGTTATTCATAAGTAGGATGAAGTGCACCACTTTGGAAATCAAATGCCCGTCCAACACGTTTGTTTTGGTTAACGAGCTGTATCTACTTGACAGGTAAGCAGGTTAGGACTGTAACCAGCTAATAGTTCATTTTAACCAGCAAGGTAGTAGACAAATGTAGCTGCCATGCACAAAAGTTGTCCAGGGGCTAATGACTTTCAAGAGGGGAGGATTTCTTTGTCATTTAAATTACGCTATATGGGCTTAGAAAATACACTGACATGCGGATATAGGGGTGTACCGATTTCGATTCTAGTTAGAAAATGTTTAGGTTCGATTTTGAACTGCGAAATTGAAGAGGAGTTTGCGGATTCTATGATTAA
>JACXGI010017776.1:0-14033 GCA_016801175.1 Esox masquinongy
TGCAGTGGTCCCTTAATTTTTTCCAGAGCTGTATATATACAGCTGTATATATACAGCTCTGGAAAAAATTAAGGGACCACTGCAAAATTATCAGTTTCTCTGGTTTTACTATTCATAGGTATGTGTTTGAGTAAAATGAACAGTTTTGTTTTATTCTATAAACTACTGACAACACTACTCCCAAATTCCAAACAAAGATATTGTCATTTAGAGTATTTATTTGTAGAAAATAACAACTGGTCAAAATAACCAAAAAAGATGCATTGTTTTCTGACCTCAAATAATGCAAAGAAAACAAATTCATATTCATTTTTCAACAACAAAATACTAATGTTTTAACTTTGGAAGAGTTCAGAAATCACCATCCATCTTCCTCTTGATCAAATTCCAGAGGTTTTCAATGGCGGTTCAGTTCTGGAGATTGGGCTGGCCATGACAGGGTCTTGATCTGGTGGTCCTCCATCCACACCTTGACTGACCAGTCTGTGTGGCATGGAGCATTGTCGTGCTGGAAAAACCAATTCTCAGAGTTGGGGAACATTGTCAGAGCAGAAGGAAGCAGGTGTTCTTCCAGGATAACCTTGTACTTGGCTTGATTCATGCGTCCTTCACAAAGACAAATCTGCCCGATTCCAGCCTTGCTGAAGCATCCCCAGATCATCACCGATCCTCCACCAAAATTCACAGTGGGTGCGAGACACTGTGGCTTGTAGGCCTCTCCAGGTCTCCGTCTAACATTAGACGACCAGGTGTTGGACAAAGCTGAAAATTTGACACGTCATAGAAGATGACCTTACTCCATTCCTCTACAGTCCAATCCTTATGTTCTTTTGCAAACTTCAGCCTGGCTCTTCTTTGCTTTTCATTGATGAAGGGCTTTTTTCTAGCTTTGCACGATTTCAGCCCTGCCCCTAGGACCTGTTTCGAACCACCCTCGCCGGTCACTTCACCCCAGCTGCTGTTTGACATTCTTTTTGTAAGTCACTTGATGTCATCCTACGGTTGTTGAGTGACATTCGATCATCTGTCCACGGTCATCTCGGTCAGTGGACAGTCGTTTTTGCCCTCTGCCAGTCTGTAGCTTTATTGTCCCCAATGTCTGTTGCTTGACCTTGTTCTTATGAACCGCCGTCTTTGAAATTTTCAGGATGGAAGCAACCTGACGCTCACTGTATCCCTCTGCCAGTAAAGCCAGAATTGAACCCTTCTTTTCCTCACTCAAAGCTTTTTTTTCAACTCTTTTGTCATACTGAATAGTTATTTATAGCCTTATTTATAGCCTTCATGGGAGAGTGGCAAAAAGCATTGTTGAAAAAAGACTTGGCTAGAGTTTGCATGAAGGCATGTGGGAGAGTCAGAGACCAAGTGGAAGATTCTATGGTCTGATGACACCAAAATAGAATTTTGTGCTATGTTTGTGAAAGTGTAAATGCTACGTTTGGTGAAACTGTAACACGATACATCATCCTGAGAACACCATACCTACCATGAAGCATGGTGGTGGAAGCATCATGATATGGGGACGCTACTCAATAGCAGGGACTGGGAGACTGGTCAGGACAAAAATTGATCCAGATCGCACAGGACCTCAGACTGGAGTGAGGATTCGTCTTTCAGCACAAAAACAACCCAAAGCACACAGCTTCAGAGGCCATCCAACCTGACAGAGCTCATGCAATTTTTCAAACAAGAATGGGCAGAAATTGCTTTGTTCAGTTATTCAAAGCTGGTAGAGACTTATTCTATTTGACTCATGGCTGTAATTGCTACATAGGGTTTCTCTACCAAATATTGAGTTAATAATGAAAATAATGCAATCAATGTTTTATTTTTTTATTAATTTAGAACAATTAGCAGATTTTATTTTTCACTGACATTTTTGTGTTGATCAGTGGCAAAAAGTTCTAATTAAATCAAGTTTGATTCCTTGTTGTAACAATAAAATGTGTAGAAGTCTTTTGAGAAACACTGTAATGACTGCTAGCCACAGATCTCAATAGTTACATTAGCTTCTAAACCTGCAGTACCCAAAATAAGCAGTACTTCCCACAACCACTCTTTTTTCAGCAATAAGCAAGGCACAAATCAATAAAATTAGCTTACATATTTCCAAACTTGGTCCTGATAATATTGTAGTGATCCAAATGTAATAAGTAAACACATTTCTCGGTCAGTATTTCTTTGGGATTCATCAGGATATCCAAAAACAGCTAATGATGCCATTCCCATTGTTTCTCAAATCAACTTTGTTTGCCTACTCCAGTCGGTGGTGCTACCCATGGCATACATCTGTGAGGGAAAGTTTAGTCCCCAACAGACAAGAGCATGTAACATTTCAATCTCACCAGCCTTCAGCATTGAATAAAACAAAAACAAACAGAATACATGTCTGTGTACTTGCAAGAGTGTGAATGGTCACATCTGTGTTTTGTGATTGTATATCAATACCATATTGCAAACTGCTTGGAAATCCACAGTTGGCACAGCGTTTTCATACATCACAGAATTTGGGAGAAACAATAACTGGGCATAGAAAAGGGTATTCCGTTTCTAATTCCTAAATTAATGGAGACGTATTCCAGTTTGTAGCCTTTTTAATGTTCCTAAAATAGGACCTACATTCCATAAAGGGTTTATACAAAGAGGTTTAAGGTTTTAATCTCTACTGCACAGCTAGGTTTCATTAACATTAACTGTCAGCTGCCATCACAGTGAAATGTATCCAAATTACAAAAGAACAGATTAAAGGTTTGCTCCCTTCTGCAAGTCTGATACTGGGCTCAGAGATTTAAAAAGATTTCTGTATGTTGCCTATCAGACTGGATTAAATGCATGTGAATACATTGTATAGAAGAAGAGTTTCAATTTAGGTGACACATTCTTCTGTTTGATTCAGTGTATTTTATGCATTTAATACTATCCTACAGGCAAATCGAAATCAATAACTTTTGAAAAACTAGACCTTTGTACAGATGCATTTTATTGTTTATGTAAGCAATTCATTAGGCAAACTTTGATGTAATGGGGAACATAAAGATCTAATTTCAGTATGAAAGTGTAACCGTAAGATATTCATAGTCTCTGCAACTCTACATAGCCTGAGGTGTTGAATAGTTCATGTTTCATAATGAAAGCCTTTTCTGACATTCAACCATAAAAAGCTTATCCAAGCCTTATCAAAATACACTGGGATGAAGCTTCTTCTGTTAAGCTTTTTCAGTTGTCAGATGATTGACCCTGGCTACTGACACAGAGGTTACAGGATAGGTAAAAGGTATGGGATGGAAATTATGACTACAACTATGCAGTCATAATAGGAATGTGATTACTTCAAGCTGGACAACAGGAGGCAAATAAGTTAGAATAACCCGGTTTATAACCACACTGTTATAACCCGGGTGGTTCAGACCCTAAATTCTGATTAGTTGAAAGCCTTGACATATGAGACTGTACACCATGGTTATGCCATCAAATTACATTTTCCACTCAAACTGCAATCATTTTATAACAGCAATAATGCATCTCTGAGGTTTGTGGTATATTGCCAATATTGTGCCTCAGAACGGCCCATAGCAGTGGTATTTTGGCTACATAACATACCCCCTTATGCTTTATTGCTTAAATATGCTGCTCCCAAAAGAATATAGTGTCCTTTAACCCCCACATCTAGCCAGATGCGTATACTACCTAGATGCAATATTCAATCCCAAAATATTGGACATTAACTGTAAATAAATATTAGGGTATCATGGCTTTTTCTTTATACATTAATCTTACATGCTTATCATGTAGTGTATTGTACATTAATGTATGTACAGTTTTACAGAAAGCAGAAGTTATGTATTTTGTCTCTATATGTTGTCTGCCACTAGCAGGGTCTCTGCAAATTTAATAAGCAAACAAAGATGACTCTGAATATGAATAATTCCCTAAAGGAATCACTGATCTCTTAGGAAGTGGAGGGATTAAACCGATTTGGTGGAAGCCTTTTACCACATATCCAATCATGCCAGATCAGAAGTCATTTGACTGAGTAGAAGGGATGGTGGGAAGACTTTTTCTAACCTAGGGCCCAAAAACATTCCAATAAAACCCTGGCGCTGTTTGAATACATCCAAAATGCACCTTTTCTTCTTATGGCATCACAGATCTAAATTAGTTGTATAGGTGAAAGTTTGTAACCTATACCTATATCCACTTATGTAGATCTGAGCTTACCTCCGGATGCCTTTTCTAAATTAAACAAGAGTCTGTGATTACAGAGAATTTGAAAATAACCAAGGGCAGAGCGTGATTCACATAAAGTTGCCATTTCCTGGATACACTAAATGATAGCAATGCATAGACTAATTCAATTGTCATACTACTTTTCACCCACCAGAGGGCTGTCTGGAGCTCAATTGAAAACCGCAGTCACATTTTCTCTGCATTTGGTACAGCAGGTGTAAATGACAGAGCGGAGAACTTTCTCTTATTCAACGGCAGTAGAATGGTTGGTGATATTGTGTCATGATGAATACTGGGAATGCCTTAGACTTTGGACATAGCGTGGAACAATTGACCAAATTGAAGTCAAACCCGTCTGACATGCAGCACATAGGATAAACAACGATATCCTATTAAAGGGTGGAGAAGTAACTGTCAGATGGATAATAACATTGACCTTTAATTCAAGTCTTTTGGCAGAGACTCTTATGCAGATTGGTGATTGCATACATATCACATGGGTCTCCGTGGGAATCAAACCCACAATTTCAAGCAGTATGCCCTACCAACGGAGCTTACAAAGGACTTCTACCTTAACTATAACCATAACTTGACTACTTTATTAATTGAACACCGACTTTGTGCCATGAGTGCTGGCCAATGCAGAGCTAGTACGTGTGTGTGTGTGTTTAAGGTATAGAAACAGCATCAGGTCCTGCGAGGCCTCAGTGAAACGCCACTCAAGGCAAAAGAAAGATGCAAAGACGCCCTCAAGTGGCCACCGTCCGCTATTTCACAGACCCATTGCGTGGTTGAAGACTTCTGCTAACGAGTGCCCTATTCACTAGTCTTTGCTTTTCAATTAGCTGATGGATTTTCCACAGTCCAGCAACTGACAAACAGCTGCAGAACATGTCTCCTGCATTACGACTGTGCGCTGACGCTGTGCACCTCACAAAAAATACAACAGAACGCATTCAATTCATTTAGTGACATCATTAATCCAAACCTGATCCATTTGAGTAACTAACATTAGATAACCATTAATAAGTGCTGATGTGGTCTGGGTTTCTGAGTGATCCACAGACATTGATCCATTGTCCTTTTATGACCTAGCCTAATGTCATTAGCTGATGTGTGTGTGTGTGTGTGTGTGTGTGTGTGTCAGTGTTTGTCCGCGCATGCTCATGTGCAAACTGTTGCATTTTTGCCCGCATTTGTGCGGTTGTCATTTCCATGCATTACATAACAAGTTGAGAGAAACAAAGGCCTCTACAGTATTGAACAGGGCCTTAGGTTACACTGTTTCCAATTGTGTAGTCAATGGCTGACAGTATGCAGCATTTTGAGTGTGTGTTTGCTTGTGTGTGTCTGTGTGGGCACACGTGTGCGTTTGTGCCTGTACATGTGCGTATGTGTGTGTATGTGTGTGTGTGGACTGGTTCATCCAATAGTTTATGTTTGTGTGTCATTTAATTGAAAGTCAATGACCAGCTCATCCTAGCATTCATTCCAGTTTGACCAACCATAGTTGCAGTGTGTACAGTCTCTCTGGAGCTCATGGGATCTCTTGATATTAGTAACTAAAATACTGACTAAATCTGTACAAATCACAGTACTCCTGGATGTTTTTATACAATGGCAACTGATGAAATAGAACACAATGAAATTTGTTTGTAATGAATATTCTGTCATCTCAAAATTAGCCAATGTAAACATGGTACGTCGTTGTAAAATATATAGTGTATATACTGTAGGTATAGTGTGTATAATGTCCAAATGTATTGTGTAAGCGCTGTCCGCCCCGCTACCATTTTCTTAGGAAATGTTTTAATCTTTCCAACCTCTGGTTAAGACATAGTGAGAGCTACAGCCATAGAGAAATGTGAAATATAATGCAGTTCCAAATCCTTGCAGGCATAAACATAGATTGCATCCTAAACAGAACTCTAATCCCTATGTAGGGCGCTACTTTTGAACAGGGCTCTGACTGAAAGTAGCGCACTACAAAAGGAATAGAGTTGAAATTGGTTTACATCCATGCAAAGCCCAACTAAGCCTATAGCAGATATGAGCACAAATCAGCTGAGGGCATTACAGGACTCAAAGCCTGAACTCCATCTTCCCCTCAGCGCCCAGCGGGCCTAATTAACATATATGTATATCAGACCACTGTGATTAAATTATTATGCAGAGGTTCTCATAATTGAAAGGGAATGATATCATATCTTGAAGAAGTTCTTACTTAAAATTAACTTTGAGTGATACATAACAAAAAAACGGAAATCTGCCAAGAAGCATTTTTCAGTTGTCTGTCAACTGGTGACCGCTAATGACAAAATAATTACTGATGACCATAATTAGCTGGTGTGTAAGTGAGACGCCAGAATACTATAATAAGTCTTGATGATACACTGGGCCAGGATGTGCTAAAGGCACAATCCGAGATATTTCTTGCTCATCATTGTCATTAATTCCATAAATCTAATGATTCTTGAAGATGATAAACTACACACACCCATGTTGTTGTAAAACATAACTTAAGGTTGCATTAGGCATTATAGTCATTTTACTTTTATAGCTTTTAATTTGTTAAAATGAAGGGCAGTCCTCCTTGCAGCCATAGGTCTCGCTCTGAATTTGAAAGTGAATTATATTTTGTCAACCCCATCCTTCGGCTGATAAAATAACAAAGGATTGAGAAAGGTAGTGATGGGGAAAGATTTCCAGTCGCATAATTATACATTAACACACACATACACCTGATTACTTCTCAGAACAGCAGATAAACAAGATGTCAAACTCCAAATGTACACCACTAATCTAACCCATTGCATTAACCAGTCCACACACATACGCAAACACACACACACACTCACATAACCAGGGCCAGCCCTAGCCTTTTGGGGGCCCTAAGCAAAATTTGATTATTGGTCCAGGGCTCACTAGCGGACTGGGGCCCCCTAGAGGTCAGGGGCCCTAAGTGACTGCCTATGTCGCTTATGCAGGGGGCCGGCCCTGCACACAACCACAAATATGTACTAACACACACACCACTGCCATCACATAAAACTGATTCCAACTGAGAAAAATAATGACAAAAAACAAGAAGTCAAATGTACAGATTGGTTTTAATACCACATAACCATTACATGTATAGTGCAGTCAATAAGTATTAAGAGTTTTGTGGTTTTCTGGTCTATACTCCAGCACTTTGGATTACAAATGATACAATGAAAACAGGGCTGTCAATGACAGGGTTAAAGAACAGACTGTCATCTATAATTTCAGGGAATTGTTATCCATATTGGATTAACTAAAAAAAACATAATGTTTTGTCTGTTAAGCATTTGGACAACTTGCTTCACATCTGACTCATATTAGGCTAGTGTTTTTGTTTATACTATTAGTGCATGCATATGATACATGGTTGTCAATGTCCAGTCTTGATTCTAGGTTTTGCATTTGCATTTGGAATCAATTGCTAAAGCAGTATAAGATGAGGACCAAAAGTTTAAATGCAGGTCAAGCTTTGCAATCGTGATGCTACTAAACTCAGCATAAATCAATCAGAGATATAGCTAAAAACACTAGATGTGCAAAAATAAATTTTTTAGTACAGTATAAATTAGAATCAAAGCACTAGTCAGCACTGCAATGACAAATTACCTGGTAGACTGAAGACCTCTAGAGTATATTATCAAAGAATGAAAAAAAATCTGTCTGACAGATCAGGAATACTCTTCAGGAGGTAGGTGTGGAAGTGTCAAACACTACTGTACCATTCGCCAAAAACCATTCGCCAAATACTTCATAAGCTATAGAGGATTGCAAAGTGAAAAATACTAGTTAGCCTCAAAAACAGGAGGACCTAAAAAATACCAAAAAGCGTCTGCAGAGTTCTGTAAAATGCTATTGTGAAAAAAAGTTTTTTTTGTGTGGGCGGGAGGCTGTTTTGAGCATATATGGCTGCCACTGGAACTGGCTCACTGGTCTTAATGATGATGCATCTGCTGATGGCAGCATTACGATTAATTCTGATATGTATAGAAACATCTTGTCTGCTTAGTTCCAACCAAAAGCCCCAGAAATACTGCTAAAGAGTTTTTCAGCACCAAAAAGAGAGATGATCTTGATTGGCCAAGTCAATCACCCCACCTGAACCCAATTGAGCATACATTTCACTTGCTGAAGACAAGAACAATAGGCAAAAATGGCAGTTATCGAATGTAAGTTCAGGCCAGGCAGAACAGGGAAAAACTCAGCGTCTGGTGATGTTTATGGGTCAAAGACTGCAGGCAGTTATCGAATGTAAAGCATTTGCAACCAAATACTAAACATGATTTATTTAAGATTATGTAAAGTTTTGTAATTACTTCAACTCCCCTAAAATGGGGGGACTATGTATAAAAAAGGGTTATAACTCCTACACAGTTATCAATTTATGGAAGTAAATACCCTTAAATTAAAGGTGGTGGTCTGCACTTTTACCTCTTAGTCATTTTTTCATTTCAAATAAAATGTGCTGGATAATGTCACTACCCAAAAACGTATGAACTGCACTGTATATGGGAGAGGAATTTATTATGGCAAGCCTTGGTTCTGAGGGTCGCATGTTCAATCCCACTAATAGGAAGACCTTTGATCAGAGAAGAGCCATCTGTTTTTACTAACCCTTAGAAACCAGGACCCATTTTTTAGTTGCAGAAGTACAGAAGTACTGATTAAGAAAATGACAATCCAGCTTAAGGAAGTGTGGTTCACATCACCTAATTCCTAACTGTGTTATTTTTTATTTACTCAGGTTTCTCCGCTCTTATGAGCATTTTCCATGCATTGAATCTGAAAAATATTTTGACTAAGCTAAGGTTTTCTTTGCCCATTTTAAGTGACAATCTCTTATAGAGTAATTGTAAAGATGTTTATAAGCATCTATTCACTAATATGGTTATTTCCTTTAATGTATGGGTCATGTACAGTACAGACACTATACTAGGTGTTTGAGGACAATGTTACAGCTATGTAGAATTTTTTCCCTAAGCCTGACACTAAACCACACTTAACAAATGTCTAAACTTAACCGCCTAGTTTCATGATTTACCAATATACTAAACCTTAAGACTTACCCACTCAGAAGTTAATTCCAACAGTTTAAAATCAATAACTTTTACTTCATAAATAGATAATGTTGATGCCTTAACTTAAAACAGTTAATCGCTCTAAAAACACTGGATTGTGTAATTAAGTAAAGCGTTCAGTTCCAGGAGAATTCATGTAATGCTCTGTCTATATATAATTTAGGGTGATTTAATGTGAGCGTTTATCTACCGTGACACGGGTGGCATTCATTTTCAATGGACATGCACATTTCACTGTTACACTGGTTACAGCGATTGTCCAACCAGCACAGGAACTGACCTTTCAACATGCTGCGCTAAAAATAGCAACACTGAAATAATGGTGAACTCCTTGGACATGAACAACGTAACCTTAAACACACACACACTCAAATATGTACACACTAACCAATTACATGGATTGGGAAGGAATGGATAGGTGGAAGTCTGGGAAATCATTTAAGGGAAGGGTGTAGCAATAAAAATTTGTTTTAATAAAAGGGCAATTAAAATCTCAGAATGTTCTATTATCTGATCTCAAAATGTTCTATTATCTGTAATTGAAATGATTCTGATTCCACAGTATGTGTAACAACTTTCCGATTCCACAGGATGTTCAACAACTTACGGTTGTACTATAATGCCACTCATCTACTACATCCACATTATCACAAAACATGCTTTTGTACAGGTGAATTAAAGGTGGATTAAGTAAGAGATTTTCCTCACAACTGTACCACCATTTTCTATTATACATAAGTTGTTTTAATAAATGCTGTAATATATTCATTTTAATAAATACTTTTGTAAGCTGAAATAATTTTTTACAAAGTTGTTTTAGCTGTCACACTAACTGTTCAGTCAAAACCTGATGGGATTGGTTTGCGTTATGCCTCAGAGACATGTGTTGCTAGGCAACTTCCCTGCACTTGTCTGGACAGGCCTGTGTTCAATGTGCTACTAATTGCCTGTGCCAGAAACCCCTCACTGACCAACAAAAATAATTTGTTAAAATCACGATAATATTGTTAAACCAAGCATGAAGATTAAACCATGTTTTATGGGACACTGCAGCTGTTTCTGTTTATGATATGACTTACTGCACCAAGATATGGAAAATGCTGAGAAACCCTTTGAAAAATCTGAGGTTGAAGATCCCTTACAGTGTTGGAAAAAGACACCTGGCTAATACCTTGACATCCTCAGAGAAGACATCCATGCCCAAACACCCACAGCCCAAGCCGTCTAAGGCAAGCACATTTTCCACCATTGGAGAAACTTTTTACAGAGCTGCTTCACAATAGTTGGCTGCACTTTCTGTTCCCGACCTGGCCACCCACAACTTCACAAATAATGGTCTTACAGCTATTGGTGGCCATCACGGAAAAAAATCTGAGCAGCCCTAGCAAGGCTTAAAGCTAAAATCCATGCGAATAATAGCTCCCTTGAAAGCTGAGACTACACAGACAATCAGTGTATTCCAGATGAACATGGATGCCCAAGACCCAACATTGTTTCCAACTACAACGTCCAGCCCACATTCTTCAAAGATGATTACCATACTTAACGGAGCAAATTGAAGCGCTGGTCTGATTTGTCCACTCTCTTTGACAAATGCCTGTTATCATCACAGAGGATCAAGAGAGTGGATGACTTCCAGGGGACACTGAGCCTCGAACCAAAACCTCTCCTGGACCATTTATTAACAATTCTCCCGCACAGTCAAGAAGAGGGGACATTCCGCCTCCCTTTGTGGCTTAACATCACCACTTCAAAGATTCAGAGATGATCTGACAAGGGCAGTAGAGAAGAGAAATATTTCCCTCCAATCTCAGGGAATCTAGATGTTCTGAATCTTAGTAATTCAAAGCTCTTGTCATTTAGATTGTCATAATTTTTTATGTTTACTATATTTTATGTAGTCACAATGTCTCATACCCGGACAGCTTGCCTTTTTGTTTGGTGTATTGCAAAAAAAACAACATTATCAGCAGAATTCACTATTATACTATGCTGACCAAGATAACAATCGTAATTCTAAAACATACTTGAAAGGTAATTTCACATTCAGAGCACATACACAAACAAACACATAAACACACACACACACACACACACACACACAAGGACACACGTTTTCCTTTATTGTACATGGCCATGTACCACTGTGCATCAGGCCATCTGACAAAGCGACATATTGACACATTCAGCACACACACATACACACATGCAAACAAACGCACACAGCCATCTCTTAATTGATCACGCAGAGAAGGTCCTCCTGCAGAGGTAGCCCACCGTTGCTAGGTAACGCCCAGCAAGCACCCTCTGGCCATCCCTAAAAGTTCATTGGCACAACATGAGCAGCAGCCTCCACAGGTGTGTGTGTGTGTGTCTGTCTTACTGCATTTAAAAAACGCAGAAACAAAACACACGCTGCCTCTAGAGATAAACCAAAGCACCAAAAAAAGATAAACACAGAAACATATAAATAAACAGTAACAAAACTCTGCACTGAGAACTCCCAGCGTTACCCCTTGTGTAGGATGAGTTTCGGATACCTTCAGGCAGTTCTATCCTGTGCTTCAAGCCCTATGGGGGAAAACTAACGTCTCACAGTGTTCATTTCCAAACTAAGGGGACATTTTTATCTGAATGTATTCAAGGTATAAAACCACAGGGAATAAATATAGTTTCAAAGGGTGTGTCAAGACCAACATACATGCACAAGGCAAACCATAAAACCGATAAACATTTGTGCAAACAGTTGTGCATATTGGGCTGTTTGAGTATGGCAATTCAATCCTGCGGACCATAGTTTACATGTCACACAAAGTTTGTCACCGATATTAAACATTTGTCCAGGCGAAATCGTTGAAATGAATCTTATAGGTGATATGGTAAACATTACTGAAACGTAACTGTGCTTGGGGATGGTGGATGGCCCATCATCTCTAAAGTATTCTATTTCAATTTCTGCCATGGTATGCATATGCTTTTCATAGTCCCTTTGTTAGAAACATTTCAATTTAGCCCACCTACTATATTATATTATTATATTGGCCAACCTCCACAAGTGTAAGTGACTTACTTAACCAGTCATAATTATAACCTAACCCTTACCCTAACTACACTGTGAGGTCTGCTGTCAGGATCACGCCCTCGGCCCTGCCCTAGATCACCCAAAATCAGCCCACTTCCTAGATCACCTGAACGCAGCACACTCCCTAGAGCACAATCACCTGAATTCTGAATACCTGTGCATGCACTCTGGCCCTAATCACTGTCCTATATATTTCAGTTCAGTCCCCCTGTTTATTTGCGAGGTATTGCCTGTTCATCTGCATTCTGAGCGGTCAAAGTAGTTTTCTGTATTTGATTCTTCTGGTTACGAACTTTAGCTTATCTGTTTTACGACATTGTCTCCTGCCTGCCCCTTTTTTACTGTTGCTCTCCGCGGACTGGCTACCTGTGTTATTTGATTCCTTCTGCCTGCCTCTTGACTTTGAGTCCTGCCCTGCGTTCTGTACCTTGTTTAATAAACGGCACTTCTGCGCTTGTATCCGAACTCTCGACTCTGTATTCATTACATACCCCAACTGACCCCCTACCCAAGGGGTCATGTTTTGTCACCCCCTCAAAGCATATGATTCTGAAATTACTGAAACCCCTGTTTCTTAAGTGAATTTTTGATTCTTTGTTGATCTCCATCGAATACATATTTACATATCACTGCTCCCAAGCAAGACTTACAAAGCCCAATGCTGAATTCCTTAAGGTCCGAATAAAACATTAATACATTCAATTAGCCTGACATGTAGGGTACAGCCAAACTGGGCGAGAGGGTGATGGAAGGAGAGAGGAGATGGGGTGAAGGAGGGATGGAGGGAGGAAAAGATTAGAAGAAAGAGAAAGAGGATAAAAAGAGAGGGTGGGAGAGAGACCTTGACAGTTGTAGCAGCAGAAATGCAGGGTCAGGTCGTTTAGGAGAGACCGTATTCATAAAACATGAGTCTGTTTGGTGCTGAATCGTTGGTTGTGCATGCATTTAAGTACATACACCCACATTCACATACACACACTAACACTATTCTCCCCAACTCAAATCTTTCTCACTCTCCATTGGACAGCAGACCAGTAACTGAAAAAATGCTAGATCGAATCCAGACCCAGCAAGATGAAATGTGTCCCTCTGTCCATGAGCGAGGCAGTTAAGGCCCATGGGCGCTCAATGTGGCAGCTTCCTGCCCTCTCCAATTCAGATGGGTCATTTTAAATGTGAAATCCAAATCCCAGTCATCATTTAGAAACGTTTAATCCCACACGCACACTCACATTCTCAAAGCTAGGTCTCTTATACAAGAACACACCGCAATCCAACACACGTACAATGTGCACTCACTTATTGCTCTTATTTCTCTCACTACTATTACACACACACATACCCACAGAGAAAGACACACATGAACCCTCTACAACATGTCTTGTTTCTGCCCTGGATAGGAGCTCCCATAGCCCAGCCAAACAGCTTTAATACCAGCGTGATTCCCTTGGGTCTGCCTGGGATTGACTAAGTGCCCTGGATAAGCTATTCACCAGGACTGAGACTCAATTCCTTCGTTATGGGTATAGCTACAGCCTTACATCAGCAGGCCAGGGCAGGCTAAAATGTCATAGAGTCAGTATCACAGAGCTGGGGAAACAGTCAGT
>JACXGI010017778.1:0-14029 GCA_016801175.1 Esox masquinongy
CACACACACACACACACACACACACACACACACACACACACACACACACACACACACACACACACACACACACACACACACACACACACACACACACACACACACACACACACACACACAACACACAAAATGAACACATGAAAGCTTAGAATTAATTGACAAAAGGCCCTATGTTAACTGTTCATAAAGCCACCACATAAACAACAACAACAATAATGTCATGGACCCTAGGGGGGTGAACCAATCGACAAACAGCTTCCAGCATCAGCAGAGCTCAGGAAACTGAGCCTACAGTGGACTCAGCCACAGGGGTAAAGTGTGGCTTTTCTATTTCCATTCACTCACTTTCACCTTTTATTGCGGCTGGTGGATTTTGGTGTTCCGTGCTCCTCTTTGTGTGTTTGGTTTATTCAGTAAGAATAAAACAACAGAGATCTGTGTTGTAAGTGATCAAGAGAGACATCCTATATTCTCCCAGACAGTCACCAGTAAACACAGCCAGGTATTCTTTATAAGCCTGAAACGCCAGGCCCTCCCCTTGGGACTCTGAGGCTGGCCCGGCTATGCCTGACCAGAATCCTGTAGTTCTGCCAGGACCCAATGTAAAGGGGCCCCAGAACCAATCGGTGCGTGGCTTTGTTATGGAAATGGATCTGCTAATCAGACTACTACCTCTGCTTCAGCACTGCCTCAACCAGACCCAGTCACGCTTCTATGGTGCCATCAAAGGCTACAGAGAGAGGGGAGAGGGATGGAAGAAGGGAGAGGGATGGATAAAAAGAGGGAGCTAGAGACGGAAACACAGGGGATAGAAGAGAGTGAGGGAGAGCAAGGGGTGGAGAAGGAGAGGGAGCTATGAATGGAAAGAGGAGTCGAGGAGGGAGGACTAAGCTAAGGGAGACTGAGATGGAGAGAGAGCAAAAACAAAGAAAGAGACTGATCAGGTTTTGAACACGTTGAGGTTGATATTAAGGTGATCAATTTGAGGTGTGACACTAATAATCTTCTCCTGCTAAGGGAATGAAGACAGATAGAAATAGCTGGCAGAGTAACATGTGGCATAGAAAGAAGCGTAGGAACCTGTGGTACAGAGCTGGTAAAGCAGAGGGCAACGGTTTGGATAGAGAATTAAATACATGGATGGAAAATAATAGGATGCCAGCTAATAAAAGAGTAGGAAAGCAAAAGAAAAAGAGAGTCAATGCATTTTCTAACAAAAATGCCAATAGGTATCTAGTGTAATGACTCCCAAATCAAGTCGCTGAGTACCCCCGACAGTACACATTCTATGGTAGCTCCAGTCAAGCACACCTGATTCAACTTGTGAACTAATTATCAGGCCCTCAATGATTTTAATTAGCAATGTTTGTCCAGAGCTACAACAACAGTGTGTACTGTGGGAAGTACTCATGGACCTGAAACACTGGTGAAAAGTGAATCCCATAACAAGCAGTTGTGGACAATCTGTAGTGGCAACCTGCCTGCGTAAAGTGAAGACACATTGTATAACGGTCCTGCAGCCACAGATGCTGGTCTGTCTCTCTACATTAACGCTTTCATCCCTGGACACGGGGACAACACTAAGGCTGTCCTCAAAGGGATGTGTGACACACCGCGTCTTATCAGTGTCTCCATCTAAAGGAAAACCAGGTGGCCAGACGCAGCTCATTTCCTGCCAGTCAGTCAATCTCAAATTGAATCAGCCAGTGGTGCCTTTGTGCTGCGATACACAGCAGCTACATCTACAGTTAGAGTTTCCACTGGAGGAAATAGCTAGGCTACATCTCTCAGAGGGGGAGGATAGCGACTGCACAAGTTATTTTGTGATGCTAATACTAGGACATGGGGAGGCGTCTCACACAAGCTCAAACCAGCTCTCTCACTCCTCACAGAAAACAGCAATCTCTGCAATGACGTCAATAGGGCAGTGCAATAGCACGCCAAGACAGAGCAAGCACCAGAGTGTGCCAGTGTGTGTGTGTGTGTATGTGTGTGTGTGAGAGAGCGTGAGTTTGAATGCTTTTCATATTACAGTTTAATTTTTACAGCTCAGATCTACAGGCCTCTATGAATGCTTGAGTTTAAAACTGCAGGCTTTGCAAGGAGATGGAGAGAGACAGATGGAAAGAGACAAATGAAGAGAGACAGGTGGAGAGAGACAGATGGAGAGAGACAGGTGTATGGAGACAGGTGGAGAGAGACAGGTGGAGAGAGACAGGTGGAGAGAGACAGATGTATAGAGACAGGTGGAGAGAGACAGGTGGAGAGAGAAAGATGGAAAGACACAGATGGAAAGAGACAAATGGAGAGAGACAGATGGAAAGAGACAGGTGGAGAGAGACAGGTGGAGAGAGACAGATGGAAAGAGACTAATGGAGAGAGACAGATGGAAATATACAAATGAAGAGAGAGATGGAAAGAGACAGGTGGAGAGAGACAGATGAAAAGAGACAGGTGGAGAGAGACAGATGGAGAGAGACAGATGGAGAGAGACAGATGGAGAGAGACAGATGGAAAGAGACAGATGGAAAGAGACAGATGAAAAGAGACAGATGGAAAGAGACAGATGGAAAGAGACAGATGGAGAGAGACAGATGGAAAGAGACAGATGGAAAGAGACAGATGGAAAGAGACAGATGGAAAGACACAGATGGAAAGAGACAAATGGAGAGAGACAGATGGAGAGAGACAGATGGAAATATACAAATGAAGAGAGAGATGGAAAGAGACAGGTGGAGAGAGACAGATGAAAAAAGACAGACGGAGAGAGACAGATTGAGAAAGACAGGTGGAGAGAGACAGGTGGAGAGAGAGTCAGATGGAGAGAGAGTTGGAGAGAGACAGATGGAGAGAGAGACAGATGGAAAGACAGACAGATGGAGAGAGAGGGGGAGATACAGGGGGATTGGAAAGGGATATATAGGAAGAAAACCAGAAGAGTGAGGAAAAAGACTGCAGAGTGATCACCTGATTAATGAGAGTGCTGATGACAGGCTCATGGTGACGTCACTGGACTCCACACACAATGCAGGGAGGAGAGGGGGAGAGAGGAGGAAAAAGAAGAAACTAAAAGATATAGAAAAACAACAGAATAAAAATAGAATATAGTGTTAGGACAACCATTCTAAAATCAGTGGTTAGATTAACCATTCCAGAATCGATGGTCAGGTCAACCATTCCAGAATCGATGGTCAGGTCAACCATTCCAGAATCGATGGTCAGGTCAACCATTCCAGAATCGATGGTCAGGTCAACCATTCCAGAATCGATGGTCAGATCAACCATTTCAGAATCAATGGTCAGAATAACTATTCCATAATATTATAGTCAGAATAACCATCCTAGAATAAATAATCAGATCAACCCTTCCAGAATCAATGGTTAGGTCAACCATTCCAGAAACATTCACAGGTTAAACAAACTGAATTGACCATTTCCAGGTGAAAGACACTCTTCACGTTGGCAGGATTAAATAAATCCATGTCCTTAGATTGAGACACAGAAGGCTGTCTCAGCAACAGGGCAATAAGAGACATAGGTGATAGGAGAAGAGTGACCAATGCATGCTAAAAACACACACACACACACACACACACACACACACACACAGAATTACTGTACAAATAGTTATTTTGTAAATGAAGGTGATTGTCTAAATTCCAACCTATGAGGAAGGTTCTCAAGGTCATAGAATGTGACCTGATAGACTGTCACATGGAGGGGACTGTAACCTAGTGCAATCTGGGAAGTGAAGACAGTTTCCTTGGTTACTGGCAAGCACCAGCAGAGGGAAGACTGCTCCTGGACATCCACTCCAAAATGTCACTGAAGACAGAGAGCAGAAAGGACGGATGGTGCAAGAATAGGGCTAATTTATTCTGGATTAGGGACTATTAGTATGGGATTATGGACTATTCCTTCAGGATTAGGAACAATTTGTTCTGGATTAGGGACTATTTATTTTGGTTTACATCTCCATCTGAAACAGAACAGGTAGGGATTACTGCACATCTTCATCCGAAACCGGTCAAATAAGGGTTATTACACATCTCCATCTGAAACAGAACAGGTAGGGATTACTGCACATCTTCATCTGAAACCGGTCAAATAAGGGTTATTACACATCTCCATCTGAAACAGAACAGGTAGGGATTACTGCACATCTTCATCTGAAACCGGTCAAATAAGGGTTATTACACATCTCCATCTGAAACAGAACAGGTAGGGATTACTGCACATCTTCATCCGAAACCGGTCAAATAAGGGTTATTACACATCTCCATCTGAAACAGAACAGGTAGGGATTATTACACATCTTCATCTGAAAAGATCAGTTACCATGGGACACAGTGATAGTTGATATTGTAGTGTAGACAGATAGTGGAACTGCAGGTTGGGTGGTCACAGCTTTCAGTTCTCCATGTTTTTTTTTTAAATTGGGCCTGGAATTTGTAACAGCAGTCATCTGGGTCTGGTAGATTTCAGTGAGTATCCTAATGAAGTGACAGCAGGCAGGGGGAAGAAGCATAGGCGCCCCCACCCCTCCACAGCTCTCTGTGCCTCAATAGGCCTTTATGTAATGAATCAAAGTAAATGACAAGGTTGAGATATATTTGGTTTAAGCTGTTTCCTTAAATAAATGTAATTCAGCTGGGGAAATCGATTAAGTGCTGGGATTTCGTTGGTTTTTCCATGAGGCGTGGGATTAAGGCTCTTGTAAAAGCCCCCGACTTTATGAGTCAATATTTGTCAGTTATAGACTGGACCTCCCTATGTTTGATTCTGTCTGAAGAGGTGAGGGATGGTGAGGAATGTGTGTTTGTCTGTGTACTTCTCTTCATTTTTACATTATAGTCTTGCTTCAAGTAATCGTTTAGCAAACAGACAATTATTCTAACCAATATCCTCAGGTTTACACGGCTCAAGACTAGCCAAAATGAAAATACGAACATACAGACAATTATTCCAACCAATATCTTTAGGTTTACACGGCTCAAGACTTTAGCCAAAATGAAAATATGAACATACAAACAGGCTGATGACCACGGCCACATGTGATCAGTCCGTCTGTCCCTGAGGCCATTCAGCTGCAGCCAGGAGCCTGAGAGAAAGGAGACAATGGACGGAAAGACAGACAGCTGTGGGCTTCTGACTGGGGCTGGTTTTAGTCCTAGGCCAGATACAGGGTGAATGGGGCCCAATATAAAATGATACTGCCTAGGTCCGCCCCCCATCCAGCAAATAGTAAAGACCAAGGTCATCTGAGATGTATGGCGGTCAGGAGAGTTATAACAGTCACTCCGAGGATGAGGGTTGGGCCTCGGTCATTGAGTGACAGCCAGGACCCACTGACCTGCTATTTCAAAGAGCAATGAATATCAGCACCTGCTATGTCAGACAGAACCACCAATAAACCACCAAAACCTATACCACAGGACCACACCGCATACAGCGCCCGTGTCCAAAACATTTCTAGGCCTCTTCAGCGTGGAAGAGGGTTGCCGTGCCGCACTCAGCCGATCCGTATCTGAGAATCGTGTTTCCCGTTCCTCCGATGAGAGCTTGTCTTATGTAGTCCAGCTACCCCTGGCCCGGCACGTACAGCCTGGAGCATGGCTTTCATTAGCCCTATATGTCTGTCAGCCTGCCTGTCGGGAAGGAGACTGGCCGCTGCTGCTGTTTATACAACTTTATCTGACTTTATCTCCACTCAGCACTACACACGCCTAAACATCATCACACATGATCCAGTCAGGGATGTGTGTGTGTGTGTGTGTCTGTGTGTCACTGCTTGCAATACATATGGCATTAGAAGTGTGTTAGGATCGAGGCCAACAGAAATTGTCTCGACGTCTCTCTCCCCTCCGTGTCTCTCTCTGTTTTTCAAATGTGTCTGTCTGTGTCCGAAGCCATTCTCTCCCTCTCACTTTTTTCCACCAGCTATGTCTGTCTGTTTCTAGCTTCATTCTCTTTGCCAATCTTTTTCAAATGTGTGTCTGTCTGTCTGTCTCTGGGGTCATTCTGTCTGTCTCATGTGATGCTCTGTGTCATCTCATGGGCTGACAGGGCAGAGAGGTAGTTAGACAGGCAGACAGGCAGGCAGGCAGGCAGACAGACAGACTGGCAGAGACAGAGTATGACTCATCCTTGCCACACCCTTGGGCTGAGGGAATTACACACCGCTGGTAGAAGACCCCTGCGAGACAGACAGATAAACAGGCAGGTAGGCTGCTTTGCAAGCAGACAGAGACAGAAAGAGACAGACAGAGAGAGACAGAGACAGAAAGAGACAGACAGAGAGAGACAGATACAGGTAGGCAGATAGACATACATAGAGAGACAAACATAGGTTGACAGACAGGCATACAGATAGACATACATAGAGAGACAAACATAAACTGACAGACAGGCATACAGATAGACATACATAGAGAGACAAACATAGACTGACAGACAGGCATACAGATAGACATACATAGAGAGACAAACATAGACTGACAGACAGGCATACAGATAGACAGAAAGAATGACTTTCCCTGATCTCTGCTCTCCTTTGCCCTGACTGTTATGTATTATAGGAGTGAGGAGGAATGTCTAACTAAACACACACACACACACACACACACACACACACACGCACGCACACACAAGCTATAGGGTTGTTAACTGCCAAGGATGTCACAGTACAATATTTTCTTAGGTACAATGCATTGTGGTTCTCATTATTCTTTTTGTAATGTGATACGCAATTGCAATGTGATGTTCTAAACATACTGTATTGCTCGACATATGCCTACTGCATGAGGGACGAGAGAGCCAAGAGTAAACCATGACGCGAAAGTCAGCAAACAACATGACGACGCGCGACTGTAGAAATGTTCTCCCCATCACTAAAAACACTGAACCTCCACGGGCATGTTCCCCGGTCTGGGAATGAATAACCGATTCGTCGTTAGAGTACTCATCTGTGAGTCCGTGTGACTGCATGTTAGTGTGTGTCGGAGGCCTCCCAGTGAGACAGGCCCTGGCGTGACAGTGGGCGCTGACAGGATTACAGCAGTCCAATCTGCACGGCACTACTAGGAGACAGGCCTGCAATCATGGCAACGCTTATGTTTCTACTTCCACTGATAGGGAATTGAATCTGGTCAGAGCTCATTTAACTGCAGCCAAAAGACAAGTCATCAACTGTGTTTACTTGCAGACTGGGGAGCAGAGTGAGGAGCAGAGACAGGAGCAGAGGGGGAGTGGGCATGGGGTTTCATACCACCAACAGGGAGTAAACGCATATTATCCATCAGATCTCATTCCACAGTAAAGACAGACAGGAGAGAGTGGGACCATGACACAGAGAATGGTCCAATTAGGTAACCGAGACGACCATTGCTCAGGACTCTGTTGCTACTAAAGACTGGAGACAGAACGGTCAAAGAGCTGACGCTGGCCTGACTGTACTGGACACGTCAGTCCGTAGAACCTATTGATGCCGAACAAGAATGTACCTGTAAACTTCAGTTACGTAGACCAAAATATATTTTTTCCATATCCCGCTCCACCTGAGACCCGTTGGGGGAGTGGGGTAACGGCCACGGATCTGCCATTACTGACAGCAACGTTGGAGCAATTAGGGTTCAATAACTTGCTCAGTGTCAGATCGACAGATCACCTTGTCGTGTCTGGGATTCAAACCAGCAACCTTTTGTGTGCTGGCCAACAGCTTGGTTATCTGGTACCCACACCGAGGCCTGCAGAGGAAATCCACTCTGCTATGTCATCTCATTCAAAACATTACAGTCTGTGTTTGCGAACAGAACATTCCCACCTGGTCAGAGAGAATGGGAAACGAAAACAGGAATATGAGCATCACAAGCGCCTACTGCTCTAAATCCACGAGCAGTGTCACATTCATTAGAGATTCAGAGAGGCAAAGCAGAGACGCTGATCTGAAGGTGATGAGGTCCAACCACCACATACCTATACAGACAGATTCACTAAGCCTCCATATTCATACATCTTTATTAAAAGATAATCTGCTTTCTCTGAGCCTCAGCTTCCAGAGGTATTATTGTTCTAAAATTGCTTCCATTATATTTCCAAAGACAATTTTGCTGTCAAGTTATATTTAGGTATCTTTAATACCAGCAGAGCCCAGATAAGTGAAGTGGTATTACTGAATATATCTCGATATTTATAGGTGAATGAACGAGGGGAATCAGTAATGCACTTATTAAGTAATACAATCACCAAGTTTGTATTACTTAGAGGTTGGACTGGCTGTGTTTCCAGGTATAGTGGTAGATAAATAAATTAGGACAAAAACTTCAGACAAAAATAAAATTAAACAACCTTACAAAACATATTGATTCACTGGAGCTGGCGGAAAGCTTTTGGATAAACACAAAATGAATTGCCCAGGGTTGTCAAGACCTGCAAAGCATTTGTGCGATGTGGAAAAATAAACAGGAAAAAACTGAGTGGAGGCTGCAGAGCTTTCAAGGGTTTACAGATGAGGCAGGGCTGAAGGCAAAGTACAGTAAATGCCAAATGGGTTTCAGCATTAAATGTGTGTTTATTCATGTTTCATCGTCACGTAACTTCGAAAACATCCCTGTGTGTGTGTGTCTGACGTCTTACGCTGCCCTAAGTTCCAACAGCTAAATACAGTGATCATCGGCAACTTAACTGACCCAGCAAACTATGGCATCAAATCAGTGTTGTTTTTTTTCCACAGGCTTCAGGCCTACCCTCCACAACAAGGGCTGAGGAACAGAAACACTCCTCCAACGTTTGGCCAAATCATTGACACCAATCAGTTTCAAACATTCATGAGTTACATGCAAATCATGACATCATATGAATGTCAAACTCTCCCTCTTTTACTCACTCACTCTATCATACTCTCTCTCCTCTCTCTATGCCCCAGCAGAACAGACAGATAACCTATTTATTCTGTCTTGTGCGGTAAATATACTATTTTCAACCTGTTACCTCTACCCTTGTCTCAGACTGAGCAGTGTGACAGACAACCGATGAGTCGTTCTGGCACTTTTCACCATGGCTGGCCTGGCTGGCTAGACAGCATACAGGACCTATCAGAATGCCAAATGGATTAATGGTGTGAGAAACTGCATTTAAGTGCCAAAATAAAACAAACACCAACCTTAAGTGCCTTAATATGGTATTGAGCCACCAGCTGCCAGAACAGCTTCAATGTGCCTTGGTTTGGAAGTGTCCAGAAGTCTATTAGAGGAATGCAATCCAATACCTCCAATAGAAATTACAGGATTTTGTGCTTAGCAGATGGCGGTGGAAACATCGGGTGAAACATATGATTTGAATAGCTTTAAACACTCATTAAACCACTCAGGGAACACTTGTGCCCGCGTGTGAGGAAGCTGTCATCCTGGAAGAGACCACTTTCCTCCGGACAGAAATACAGCTCCGGAAAAAAATTAAGACACCACTGCACCTTTTTCTTTCCTTTTCAAAAAAGTTGAAAAGGAAAGTTTTGTGTGAGGAACAGAAGCGTTCAATTTGCAGTGGTCTCACAATTTTAACCCTTCCTCACTCAAAACCTTCCTTTTCGACTTTTTTGGAAAGGAAAGAAAAAGGTGCAGTGGTCTCTTAATTTTTTCCGGAGCTGTACTTCACCATAAGTTGTAAGTGACCTTTAAAGAATGGCTGTGTACTTCCTGGTTCAAGGTCACCTCTCAGAACGTGTATTGACCTGGGTTTACCAGGCACCCTTAGGGGCTGTGTAGACTTAAATCATCACCGTAACGTAGACGCATGTAATCCGTCTCTATGTGGCATTCCACTGGCAGCACCATCAAATCAAGAACCATTTTGAGTATGTGTAAAGGTGCTTATTTAGATTCTGACTGGTAATCACCTGAACAACATGTCTTGGGGACCAATGTCCTCTGAAACAATGGCACTTTTTTTTTTTTATCAGAAAATTATATTCCAAACCCAAGACAAAAAGTCCATGCACACATCTAGTTTCAAATATGTTAAAGGAGAATAAAAAATACAGGAATTGTTAATTTGCCACGAGAAGCTCTGCTCTTGCCTTCTTTCACTAACCCACAGCCCTGCCGGGTTGATGAGCGCCACTCCCACGTCATAGTGTGTAAAGACCAGTGACACAGTGTGTATGAGGGTTAATAACGGTCTGGTCCACTTTGTGTTGGTACAATGACCCCTCAGAGAGGCACGTCTGTCTTGCTTCCAACAATAACACTCCTCAGAAAGCCAATTAGACTGCCCAAATGCCTTTTTGAGGAGGTGTGTGTAGACACGTGTATGTGTGTGTGTGTGTGTGTGTGTGTGTGTGGTAGGTGCCAGCAGAGTGTATGTGGGGATGAAGATTAGGTGTCGGAGGCCTGGCACAATGCAGCGAGGTCAGAGAGACTGACATTCATAATTCTTCATCTCATTCTTCAAATGCAATTAACCTTGGCTGTCTGGGGCTGATGAGTCTACCAATCCACCAATCAGAGACCAGAGCCAGGGACGCTGAGAGAGAGAGAGGAATGGCTGAAAACCACTGTCCTCAATTCAGTTCCTCTCTTTCTCAATCTATTTGTCTATTTATCTCTCTCCCTCTCTCTCTTCCGCCCTGTGTCTCTCTTTCACTTTCTGTCTTTCTCTCTGTTTCTGTTGCTCTCCCTCTCTATTTCTCTCTGCGTCTGTCTGTCTCTTTGTCTCTTTCTGTATCTTTGTCTTTCTGTCTCTAAATATTCCCTTCTTTCCTTTTTTCTATCTGTTAACAGACCACAGTAAAGGAAAAAACATTGAACCTTTCCATAAACAGAATAATAAACAAATTTGAGTAACTTATTCAAGGTGGGGGGAGTGAACACAATGAGGCAGATATTATATAAGGTATTGCTTGCATCAAAGAAATAGTGACTGCAAACCAATTCAACTGCATAGCCTCATTGAGTCAGTATCGTCCTTAAACAGATGCTGCAGTCACAACCGAGACTCACTGAGTCAGTGCCATATTCAAACAGATGCTGCAGTCACAGCCGAGACTCATTGAGTCAGTGCCGTATTTAAACAGACGCTGCAGTCACAACCGAGACTCGTTGAGTCAGTGCTGTATTTAAACAGACCTGCAGTCACAACCGAGACTCATTGAGTCAGTGCCGTTTTTAAAAAGACGATGCAGTCATAACAGAGACTCACTGAGTCAGTGCCATATTTAAACAAGCACTGCAGTCACAACCGAGACTCATTCAGCCAGTGCCTTGAATAAACAGAGGCTGCAGTGGCAAGTGAAAGGCCATGGTATGGTAGAGTTAAAACAAACTGCATTTCTGCTTCTCTACAGCTAAGAAATATCTACATTATAACACAGAGAGCAAAGGGAATACACACACACGCGCACACACACACAAAAGGTTGTTGTGGTGGGTTTCAGGTACTCATCTATTTACAGTTAAAGAGACTCATAGAGACACACAGAGATGGGAAGAGGTCTTGTAGGTGTACCCAATGGCATTATGGCGTCTGTGCCAGCAATTGGGTACTCTGTTTTCTCTTTCACAAATTGGATGACCTCTCCAGAGTGCCCAACTGAACATAAGAAGCAAACAGCCAATAAGGTTGGAAGTCCCACCAATTGCAAGAACAGGCCCCGACATGGTGTCTTTCTATATCTATGGTTAAGCCATGTTAAGTCTGCCACCTAGTGCTTGAGCTCAGAACGCGTTCCAAAGTCCTTTGAAAAGCAATAGAATGGGGCCATTTGATACAGTACCCCAACAACAAAAACATCCTATTTCAGGGTTGGCCATCGTCCTGTCTTTCGCTCTCCCTCTCCCAACCTCATCTTCCTCTTCCCCCTGACTGACAGCCACGGTCCCAACGCCCATCTGGTGGCGTGCAGAATCAGAGCCAGGGAACGGGGTTTGTGCGCGCGCCACGGAGGTCCCAGCCTCCGTGGCTGTGCTTCCCAGGGCCGTCCCGGAGGCAGTCACCCCGCAGGGAGCAGCAGCAGGCAGAGCGGAGAGCGTGGAGGGCCGGGGCTCCTTCGGGAATCTGACAACCGATGACACAGCCATGCTCAGCCATGTGCGTCAGCAGCCAGGAGCACACGCACCAATGCACACGCATCCTCTCATGTCTCCCTGTCTCCGTCGCCTCCACCCACTCGACCCAAACAGAAAAGGCTTTCATGTAGTAGAAAGCTGCGGTCTGCATTTTGAAGGAAAAAATAAATTAAAAAATACATCCACTGCAGTCATACCCAAAACAAGATTTTGCTGAAACGGAGGCACACTGAAAATGCCCATATGCACGAGATAGGAAAATCAATACGCACCTTTATTCTTAATAAAAAGAAAATCAATCACCAGGCCTGAACAACCATTTCCCTTTCAAGTGGATGGGTGGACTTGTTCAGCATATAAAGTTGGAGTTATGGAACTAGTTAAGAGTTGTAAATGGCGCCTCCCCGGAGTCAATGTGTTTGTGTGGACTCCTGCGTGTGTGTGTGTGTGTGTGTGTGTGTGTGTGTGTGCGTGCGCGTGTGTGTGTATTATGATATGTCTGGGTGTAAGCAGGCTGTTATTCAGTACCTAGGAGAGCACCGAGCGATAACCCCCCCCCCACACACACACTCCTGCGGGAGGTGAAGGTTATGTGTGCCAGCCACCTCCTGTTGCGTGCCGTGTGGAGCTGATTAGGGTCTAGCTACCTGCCCTGGGCCATAGGGACTCTTAGTCATTGGATGTTTCCATCCACTTTCCATCCCACAGCTGTAGCATAGGAAGCTGCTAGCACACTCACACACAGCCATCTCCGGAGCCCTATTGCCTCACCGGCTGACGAAAGGGTGGAAAATAGTCCTCTTACCTAAGGAATACCAGGTGAAGCTCTGCCATTTCCTCCACTAGCAGGATAGATTTGATATCTCCGATCATTAGATTCTATTAGGTAGATTCAATGTCCTTCCAACGGCAGAATGAAGCACCACATGAAAAGCCTAAGGCCTTGACTAGCTGCCACTATATACGACCGGACAGTCCTTATCAGTGTTTCTGAGTGCTGCTGTTCCGTATTTGAGGCTGTAAGCTCATCCTCATCCCCGGAAGCGTTTATGCTGGAATCAGCAGCGTCGCGTGACCCCCTGACCCTCGCTTCACCGACACACCAGCACATTAGGAGACCAAGCCTTCCGGCGAACTATGAAAACAGCCCACAGAACACACACACACAGCCGAAGATAGAGGACGGGTCGGCATGCACACACACACTTTACACCTCAGGAACCACTTTCTGATCATTCTGAAACGAGGTATGTCTACTCATGTATTTGTAAAAAGAAAAATCAAGCCAACGGGCATGTCAAATTATATTAGATTCATGATATTATTTGCTTTACTAGGGCCCAATAGATGGATGTTCCTTGTGTGCAGCTGCACATCGTCCATAGCAACAACATTAGCACAAGCTAGACAATCTTCACCCTCTAAAAGTTTTCAAATTTCACCATATATACAAAAACAACTTTTTAATTCAGTTTATTAAATGACATTTTCCCAGTGTGTTGAGATAGCTGAGCAAACTAGGGAAGTACGTTTTTAATTAGAATAATTTGTCATTTAATTAGGAATCAGAGCGTCAAGGCTGATTTGAGCAGGATCTCTCTTAAGCCTTTTCCCACAGTCAAAATGCCAACGCCTACACACAGACAGACCGATACCGACATTCATTTTCTCACTTTGACGACATTTCACTTCTTTGTAATTTTTTTGATTGAAAGTTTCCAGAGACGTGTCAGTTTTTCTTTGATGCATCAGATAATGGCTCTAACAGAAGCATTCCAATACCCAGAAGAGGTCAATTAGATAGTTATTCAAATGAGTGACCACTTAGGCTGTGGCAAGATCCTGACAGTCACACAACATCAATATTATTGGGAAAAAAAACAGACTTTCATCAAATCATTATTCATTATTTTCCAAT
Organism: Esox masquinongy; assembly: GCA_016801175.1. Taxonomy (NCBI): domain Eukaryota; kingdom Metazoa; phylum Chordata; class Actinopteri; order Esociformes; family Esocidae; genus Esox; species Esox masquinongy. The sequence goes on from JACXGI010017778.1 coordinate 13,978, forward strand.
TGTAAAATGCAGAGGTTGAATCAAAGTCATTCGCGGGGGGGGGGGGGGGGGG
>JACXGI010017779.1:0-14028 GCA_016801175.1 Esox masquinongy
ACACCGAACCACCTTCACTGGGAACACATCCCCCTACACCGAACCACCTTTCCTGGGATCAAGTTCTGTATTAACCATATGATCCTGGTCCTCACCTACAAGGCCCTTCGTGGCCTTGCCCCCTTACCTCTTCGATCTCCACATTAAGACCCCTTTGCGTAGTCTCCGCTCCATTGACTCTTGGACATCGGGCATTCAGCACAGCGCTGAACTCTGGTACTCCCTCCAGCCGCCCACAACTTGGACTCCCTTTATCACTTTCAAAACTGGTTTGTTCAGCCAGGTTTCTCATTCAGCGTAGCCTGGTCCCCATTCATCTCAAGCTAAGCAACAGTTTTATTTATTTATTTTTTATTCTTGTTTCTTGCTGTTTTCTATTGCTGTACAGTTTCCTTGGGTTTTTTGAAAGGCACTTTAAATCCAGTGTAGTATTATTATTACTGTTAGCATTCTGCTAAGAGTTTTAATAGGCTACTGTTAGCATTCTCCTAAGAGTTTTTATAGGCTACTGTTAGCATTCGGGTAATTGTTTTATTACTATTAGCATTCTAGTACCCGTTTTATTACTGTTAGTATTCTGGTAGCTATAATAAAAATATTTAGCATTCTAGAAAATCCTACTTAACATCTTCAGACATCAGCAGTTTAGCCAGCTTTAAGGGCACATTCTTATCTGTGAATTTAACGACATATGATTAAAGTGACCAAGTAATTTTGGTCCAAGGCTGTAACGTTGTACATTTTCATTTAACAGACACTTTTATCCTGCACTACTTACAGTAGTAAGACGTTTATCGAGTCAGCCTTTGAAATGTTGTGCTCTACCATCTGAGCAACATGAAAACCTATTCTACAGAGGGTTTCTCAACTCACCGTCTGCAGGCCTCGTTTCTCCTGCCATGCATCCATGCTGCTGCTACTGCAGGGGAATAGATCCGCCATTCAGCAGGCCTGGAGCAGAACCACCAGTAGAGCCTGGAGCAGAACCACCAGTACAGCCTGGAGCAGAACCACCAGTACAGCCTGGAGCAGAACCACCAGTAGAGCCTGGAGCAGGAAAGCAAAAGCCCTCTGGCTGTGTGTTTGTCTGGGCGCTACCGTGTTCTGGCTGCTGTGCGGGTCATGCTAGCTTAGTCTCCTGGGCTGCAGTAGGCAGGGGGAGAGACATGAAGGGTCCATTTGCCTCTGTCTGTGTCCAGGGTTCTGAAAGTAGAAAAAAAAATTACTTAACTGCAGATATGCTTAAAATATGTCCTGCAGTCTAAAGGATTTAATGAAACAGAAATAATAATATTTTGGATCAGAAAAAAACACTCCAGAACTCTTGACTTTTTTAAACTAAATAAAATATGTAGGGTTATAATCGACTTACATAAAAAAATACATTTCTGGCCAGCAACTCACTTTGGACCAGGAAACTGGTTCTACAAAAGTCTGCATGTCCCTCCTGATGTTGCCTTTGAATACTCTGCTGTTAATCACATTGATACTGTATAATTCCACATTTTTGTTAAATGCTTTTGAGGAACACCATACAGGCGTACTAATTTTCAGTGCTTCACCAGTAGTTATCATGTCCTGGGGATTAGCTCATGTATTAGAAGTATTCCAGAGCTAGCACACCTAAATCCACTTGTCAACTAACTATCAAGCCCATGAATGCTTCATTCAGCTGAGCTAGTTCAAGTCTAAAACAAAATTGTACGATGTCTGGGGGGCCCCAAGAAGGGTTTGAGAATCACTGCTCAGTGACACAAGCCGATCACCAGCCCATAATTCTTTATTCTTCTGGGAAACCCTGACCTATCCTGCTCAGATTATGGAACCATACAATAGATTAAGATTTATACTGGTTAGTCTCTGAATCATTGGTGGCTCATAGTCTGGCTTTCATCTAATCACAGATTCAGACATCATGATTGCTTGAAAGCTGAGCTAAAGCTGCATGCTGCCCTTCTGATTTGAACTCACTGACAGCAAGTCGAAAGCCCTGGAGCAGATATTTCACCTGGCCACTATGAACATTGAAAGATGTAGGAGAAAGGCCAGGAAACAGGTTGTCATAGCAGCATCCTTCCTTGTACTGGCAAATATGTAGTCATACGGAGGGGAGACACTGTTTTGCAATCAGTAGTAGGCTGCAGGGAGACCTATGTTCCTAGGACAAGTTAACTAGCTGGGAGTATGGGTGAGTTTTCAACCAGAGATGGCTAGCTGGTTAGGCCCTGGAGTAGAGCTAGCTAGTTAGCCGGGTGTTCCAAGGAGTAGATCTAGCTAGCTAGTTGTACAGGGCATACTAAGTCATTCCTTGCCTTGGGTACCATGTGAGATATGCATGTTTCCGCCACTATGACCATGGGTTGGTTAGGACGAATGCAGAAGAATCAACTGTGTGGAGACATGTAACTGAACTGTTTAGGTTTCAATCACAGGTACTTGCTAACTAGCTTGCAAACATTTGCGCACTCTACCTAAATCAAAATAAGTTCATGATACCTAGATAAAGGTATCCTAAACAGATATACAACGTTAGCTACTACGTGGTCGCAAAGTTAGAGAACATTGTAGAAAAGCGATTTCGAAAAGAAACACTTTATAATGTTACCTAGCTAACGTTGGCAATAAGACTAGATTAGCCACTCACGGCGACTGTGCTAATGACGTTAGCTAGCTAGCTTCCCATACACCCCCATTTTGGCAAGCTTACTGCGCATGGCCACTGAATAAAAAAATGGAAACATTGCAAAGCGAATTGATATAGAAAACGCACATCCACCCATTCCGCCACAAGGGCAGACAGAGAGAGGAGCAGAAATAGGATTCCCACGCAGGAAGCGGAATGATAGGCTGTAACTTTACGACTGCTAGAATGGAGACAGCCAACAACCTGCAGAAAGCGCCGGAGAAAAACAATTGAATCCCGCGTACAGGACGCCAGACTAGATCCAGGCCAAGGCAGCCATAGTCAGGCCACTGGATCCGACTAAACTTTTCCGTTGAATCTCTGATTTTTCTCGTCTTATCATGGTCACTCTCCCTGACCCCCGACTAGAGCGGACTGAAGCTGAAACACATCGAAATCTGTCACAGTGATGAGTCAAATCAGTTTGACATGTACCTGTTTTTCCTGTCAAATCAACGACCGCTCGAATTCAGTAGATTTCTTCAGCAGTCCCCTCGCCAGACAATGAAATCAAAACGTCCGATCATCAATTCTAATCATGATCGTGACGTAGTAGCAGACAGAAGCCAATGGGAGATCGCGATCAGGGCTGTGACATTCAGCCCAGTGATGTCCCGCCCAGTTGTGACATTGTGGGGGATAAATGGGAGAAGAGAGTAAAGGGAAGTGTAAGGGGTTACAGTGAAAAGACATGTTACACTAAAAATGTCCATTCCAGTTGTTCGTCTAATCTACTATATAGCACAGCATTTTATTATCAGCAAATGTTGTCTCACCTGGCTATCTTTCCGGTTCGGACCGTAAGGAGAGTAACAACTGACTTAGCAGCAGGTATTTTCAGATCCTAATAACAAATAATTATCAAGATGTGCACATTATCCTGTTGCAGGTAAATTTTGAAAGGGGTCATGTGTAGCTTAGGTAACTGTCCGTGATAATGGTCATATAACATAGTTCCACTGCATTACAGTAGGTATTACCTCTTCATATCACTGTTAAAATGTAATTACACATATAACCTTTTTTACAGTGATAGCCTTTTAGATGTACAACCTTTATAACACTGATAGCCTTTTAGATGAAGATCCTTCATAAAACTGATAGCCTTTTAGATGAAGATCCTTCATAAAACTGATAGCCTTTTAGATGAAGATCCTTCATAAAACTGATAGCCTTTTAGATGAAGATCCTTCATAAAACTGATAGCCTTTTAGATGAAAATCCTTTATAACACTGATAGCCTTTTAGATGAAGATCCTTTATAACACTGATAGCCTTTTAGATGAAGATCCTTTATAACACTGATAGCCTTTTAGATGAAGATCCTTTATAACACTGATAGTCGTTTGGATGTAGATCCTTTATAACACTGATAGCCTTTTAGATGTAGGTCCTTTATAACACTGATAGTCGTTTGGATGTAGATCATAACACTGACAGCCTTTTAGATGTAGGTCCTTTATAACACTAATACCAATTTAAACGGAAAGCCTATAACATTTATACCCTTTTTAGACATAGTGCATTTTTATGCTCTATGACATAGATGAAGATCCTTCATAATACTGATAGCCTTTTAGACAAAGATTCTTAATAATACTGATAGCATTTTAGACATATATACTTTATAACACTGATAGCCTTTTAGACATAGATACTTTATAACACTGATAGCCTTTTAGACATAGATACTTGATAACACTGATAGCCTTTTAGACATAGATACTTTATAACACTGATAGCCTTTTAGACATAGAGCCTTTACAACACTGATAGCCCAGTGTTCTAGGTTTGAACCCATGCTGAAGCTCTGTACGCTGGAGGCCATGTTCTAGAGCATTGGAACACTCTAGGCCACAAGAATGTTTAGGTTTCAATGACACAGTACAAATTCAATGCAGTCATGAGGTCTGGTAGAATTAAATCACGTCCCAATGTTGAATGTCTCTTATCACTCTCTTTTCTCTCTATTCGGCCGGAATCAAGTGTTGAGCATCTTAATAGTAAAGTTTCACCTGCTAGTATTTTAGAACTCTACTAGTAGGCGTATAAAGGCACTACAATTGTTATTTTACATTAGGAGGCCTGTATAGGAGGTCACCACCACCGTTACTCTACATTAGAGGGCCTGTGGAGGAGGTCACCACCACCGTTACTCTACATTAGAAGGCATGTATAGGAGGTCACCACAATAATTACTCTACATTAGTAGGCCTGTATAGGAGGTCACCACAATCATTACTTTACATTAGTAGGCCTGTGGAGGAGGTCACCACAATCATTACTTTACATTAGTAGGCCTGTATAGGAGGTCACCACAATCATTACTTTACATTAGTAGGCCTGTGGAGGAGGTCACCACAATCACTACTTTACATTAGTAGGCCTGTATAGGAGGTCACCACAATCATTACTCTACATTAGAAGGCATGTATAGGAGGTCACCACAATTATTACTTTACATTAGTAGGCCTGTATAGGAGGTCACCACAATCATTACTTCAGAGACATCTGCTTTACATTCTAAATGCACTCATTCTGTAGCTGAGGCCAGGAGCACTGAGGAATTCAATCTGACAAAGCTTGACATGTGGATCCCAGGATTATGTAACCATAATCAATGAAATAACACATATTATTTTGTAATGTATGATTTAATGATCTTTACTGCCTCTTAATGGATGACAAAAAAATGAACCATTGCAAACAGAAATCATTATACCACATGGCTTCTGTAAGTCATATTAACAGACCTGGCCATAAGTCATGTTCTTATTACACCTGGCCATAAGTTATGTTTTTATTAGACCAGGCAATTAGTCATTTTATTATTAAACTAGGCCAAAAGTCATGGTATGATCAGACCTGGCCACAACTCATGTTATTATTAAACCAGGCCATAAGTCATGTTATTATCAGACCTGGCCATAACTTATGTTATTATCAGACCTGGCCATAAGTCATGTTATTATCAGACCTGGCCATAACTCATGTTATTATTAAACCAGGCCATAAGTCATGTTATTATCAGTCCTGCCCATAACTCATGTTATTATCAGACCTGGCCATAAGTCATGTTATAATTAAACCAGGCCATAAGTCATGTTATTATCAGACCTGGCCATAACTCATGTTATAATTAAATCAGGCCATAAATCATGTTATTATTAAACCTGACCAAAACTCATGTTATTATCAGATATGGCCATAACTCATATTATTATCAGACATGGCCATAACTCATGTTATTATCAGAACTGACCATAAATCATGTCATTATTAAACCATGCCATATATGTTATTATTACAGCTGGCAATATGTCAAAAATATATTTTTCACATTTTCTTTGTTAACTTACTTCCACCTCCTTTGACAGTAGCCCTCACAGTTGTATAGGTGAGTGTATGTGTACAAGTGTGCATGTGTGGTAGCCTACGCAGCTGCACAACATAGCACGAGCGCGGTTGCTCCATATCTCGCGCTCAATGTCGGGTGATGGGGTGGGGGGCAGGGTTGCTCCATATCTCGCGCTCAACGTCGGGTGATTTGGGGGGGGGGGGGCAGGTTTGCTCCATCTCTCTCCATCGCTCACCGACTCTCGATTCACTGCTTGTGTGGTGACACAAGAGGGATAAAGAGAGTGCGCGCGTAAATTGCACCACGGCATTCTGTTCACCAAATCTGCACGGGCAAACCCTGATGAACAGCATCAAAGCAGAAGAAAGCGTCTTTTACCTCTAACCCGGTAATGATCAGCAAGTATCCAGATGTGATGTGAGGTTTTAGGCTTCTTCTACCGTCCTCTTCTGATCTGGCGGTGCTGCTGTCAGTGCCGTGCTTTGGTGAACTGGGAGATAGGAGACTCGTCATGGCTCTCGTGATGGAACCAGTTAGTAAATGGACTGCCAGACAGGTGCTGGACTGGATGAAAGGTAATCAAATTATTTAATGACCTGACATCTAACCCATTAACCCTGATTGATTAACCAAGATGATGACTGTGATCAAAACAAGTGCTTGATAGCTTAGCCTACAGATTATGGAATATGCAGTCTGTGGTCAATAAAACCTATAGACTATAGAACATGTAGTCTGCAGTCAGAAAAACCTATAAATTATAGATGTCTAGTCTGTGGTCAGTTCAACCTATAGATTACAGAACATCTAGTCTATGGTCAGTTCAAGCTATAGATTATAGAACATCTTGTCTGTGGTCAATTCAACCTATAGATTACAGAACATCTAGTCTGTGGTCAGTTCAACCCATAGATTATAGAACATCTAGTCTGTGGTCAGTTCAACCTATAGATTATAGAACATCTAGTCTGTGGTCAGTTCAACCTATAGATTATAGAACATCTAGTCTGTGGTCAGTTCAACCTATAGATTATAGAACATCTAGTCTGTGGTCAGTTCAGCCTATAGATTACAGAACATCTAGTCTGTGGTCAATTCAACCTATAGATTATAAAATATCTAGTCTGTGGTCAATTCAACCTAGAGATCACAAAACATTCTGTCTGTGGTCTCTTCAACCCATAGATTATCGAACATCTTGTCTGTTGTCAGTTTAACCTGTAGATTATAGAACATCTAGTCTGTAGTCAGTTCAACCTATAGATCACAGAACATCTAGTCTGTAGTCAGTTTAACCTATAGCTTGTAAAACATCTAGTCTGTCGTCAGTTTAACCTATAGCTTGTAAAACATCTAGTCTGTCGTCAGTTTAACCTATAGCTTGTAAAACATCTAGTCTGTAGTCAGTTTAACCTATAGCTTGTAAAACATCTAGTCTGTCGTCAGTTTAACCTATATCTTGTAAAACATCTAGTCTGTCGTCAGTTTAACCTATAGCTTCTAAAACATCTAGTCTGTAGTCAGTTTAACCTATAGCTTCTAAAACATCTAGTCTGTGGTCAGTTTAACCTATAGCTTCTAAAACATCTAGTCTGTGGTCAGTTTAACCTATAGCTTCTAAAACATCTAGTCTGTGGTCAGTTTAACCTATAGCTTCTAAAACATCTAGTCTGTCGTCAGTTTAACCTATAGCTTCTAAAACATCTAGTCTGTGGTCAGTTTAACCTATAGCTTGTAAAACATCTAGTCTGTCGTCAGTTTAACCTATAGCTTGTAAAACATCTAGTCTGTGGTCAGTTTAACCTATAGCTTCTAAAACATCTAGTCTGTCGTCAGTTTAACCCTGCGGCTGAAGACAGGGTTTCTGTTGCGTTTTAACAGCTTGAAATATTCACTGCTTTGACCTATTTAAAGGTTTCTATCATATCTCTACTCTGCCCCCACTTCTCTCCACTCCCTTTCTCACCTCACCACCTCTCCCTAACCTACCTCTTCCCCCTTCCTCATCTTCCCCTTCCTCATTTCTCCCTACCTTACCTCTTCCACCTACCTCACCTCCTCTCCCTACCTCAGCTCCCCCTTCCTCACCTCCTCTCCCTATCTCCCTCCCCCTTCCACACCTCCCAGTTCCTCACCTCCTCCCCGGCTCACATGCCCTTTCCTCACCACCTCTCCCTACCTCACCCCTCCTTTTGTCCTCTCCTCCCCCTTCCTCACCTCCTCCCCTTCCCTTCTCTCCTCCCTCTTCCTCACCTCCTCTCTCTTCCTCACTTTCTCTTTTCTCATGATAATGTATCTTCTTTCATGTTTGTGTGTTTTTGAGGGTGCAATAATAAGCATGTTGCTGCTGTAAATAATTTTAAGTGGCTCTCATAAATATTCAGCCTCCTTGGACGTATTTTTGTCACAATAAAAAAACTAAATGTCGAAGTGAAAAATAAAATCTCCAAATTGTTCTAAATTAATTACAAATATAAAACAGAAAATATTTGATTACATAAAAATTCACCTCTTTATTCAATAGAGGCATCTTTGGCACCAATTAGAGCAATGAGTCTTTACCATCTTCTTTGCATAATTGGTCAAGCCCCATCAAGTTGGAGGTGGACCTTTGGTGATCAGCAATTTTTAAAATGTCCAAATATTCTTAATTCGATTGAGGTCCAGGCTTTGACTGGGCCACTTCAGGACACTGACTTTTAGAGAAGCATCCCCATAGCATGATGCGGCCACCACCATGCTTCATGGTAGGGATGGTATTCTCAGGATTAGGTGCTGCGTTAAGCAAACATGGATCTTAGTGTTGAGGCCAAAAAGCTCTACTTTGGTCTCTTCAGACCATGTAATCTTCCACTTGATCCCAGAGTCTCCCTTATGCCTTCTGGCTAACTCTAGACATTTTTCAACAATGGCTCTCTCTTTTTCACACTCCCTGTAACATCCGGCGCCCCTGATCCTGGTGTGCTCTGAGTTTTAGATGTCATCGGCCTAACGCGCTCCCCTCCTGTTATGCACAGTTGTAGCTCATTGTCTCCTGATCACTAAGTGAATTTCTTTGTTTGTTTACTGCTCGTCATTTATTGTCACAGTGTCACTGTTTGTTACCGGCGCAGTGACAAGCTCTGTATTTTTGGTTTTGTACAGTAGACACATTTTGGGAGTTTTCTGGCCACCACCTGTATTTTGTTTAAATAGAATAAAACTACCATTTTGGGTTTCCACATTTGTTTCCACACTTGTGGAAACAAGAAATGTGACAGAATAAACAACCTTACAAACATGGAAGCAGCAGAACTAAAAGACGCAGTGGGAGAACAGGGTCGCCTGCTTGAACAACACCATCACCAGCTCTCTCAACTAGGAGCAGCCTTGGAGGAAATGCTGGAACGCTTGCAGCGCCAGGACACCCTACCGGGCCCTTCAGCAGATCCTCGCAAAGAAGTGTCTATCCCTGACCGCTCGGCTGATACAGGGTCTGGGCCTGGCCACAATGCCCATCTGTCTCTTCCGGAGAAGTTTGATGAGAACACGGCTTGTTGCCAAGGTTTCTTCCACCAGTGCAAACTTTATTTTTCCCATCAGTCAGGAGCACCAACCTCAGAGAAAATGAGAGTAGCCACCCTGATTTCGTTTTTGACAAACTGAGCTCTGGACTGGGCCACGGCGATTTGGGAGAGAGTTGGGGAGTCTTATGACACTTTCAGGACCTTATTCCTCATTATTTTTAAACTCAGAAATGCTCGTTTTAGGACCCTAGAAACAGAGAGTTTTGTTAGCAGATCTCACAGTGAAACTCGACGGCTGTATGGTCATATCCCAAAAAAAAGTAAGAAACCTCAGCGTTACCCTCGACCCTGATGTCTCTTTTGATGAATATATATCAAGAGCTGCTTTTTTCCATCTTCTTCCCCCTGCCTTTGCAAGAATCAGAAACTTTAAATCAAAAAATGACGCAGAAAAACGAATCCATGCTTTTGTTTCTTCTTGATTAGATTACTGCAATGCTCTTCTCTCTGGTTACCCTGATAAATCAATAACTAAACTTCAATTAGTGCTGAACACAGCTGCAACAATCTTAACTAGAACAAGAAAATGTAATCACATTACACATTACTTCACATTACACATTACAGTATTAGCCTCTCTACACTGGCTGCCTGTTAAGGCTAGGGCTGATTTTAAGATTTTACTGTTAACCTACAAAGCGCTACATGAACTTGCTCCTACTGACATCTCTGAATTGGTCCAGCCATACATACCTACACGTAACCTAAGATCACAAGATGCAGGCCTTTTAATTGTTTCTAGAATTTCTAAAAAACAGCAGGAGGCAGGGCTTTCTCCCATAGAGCTCCGCTACTCTGGAATGATCAGCCCATTAAGGTTAGAGGCAGCTTTAAGTGTCTACTAAAGACTCATCTCTTCAGCAAGGTCTATGAATAATAAGTGTAGTCTGGCCCAGGGGTGTGAAGGTGAATGAATAGGCTTGGATACAATCCACCCTTGCTGTCTTTGCCAGACGGGCTCTCATCTCCACTGGGATGTCGTCTCTCCAATGCCATTCGGAGGCAGAGTCACTGGCTTACTGTTGTTCTCCTTTGTTGTCCTTGTACAATGGGAGTGAACTCTGTGGGCAATATCTGGTCATGCTTCTGACTTGTCCTGCAAATTAAACGCTTCTGTTCCTCACTCAAAACATTCGTTTTCAACTTTTTTGGAAAGGAAAGAAAAAGGTGTGGTGGTCTCTTAATTTTTTCCGTAGCTGTATTTGTAAATATAGAGATGCATCCTAAGCTAATCATAACAGGCCTGTGAGGAATCTCTGAGGAAAATACATGAACAGTTTTCAACTCTAAAGGGACACACAGCATCTGGACAAATGACAGATACACTGATGGTTTATATAGATAGGCAGATTGATGGGCTAACCCTAACCCTAACTGATACCATTCAATGATGACCATAAACAAATACCAGATCCCCCTCTCCCACATTCCTTTTCTTATCTAAACATGGGGATTAAAAATCTGGGTTATTCCACCAAATATTGATTTCTGAACTCTTCCTAAGTTAAAACATTGGTATTTTGTTGTTGAAAAATGAATATGAATTTGTTTTCTTTGCATTATTTGAGGTCTGAAAACAATGCATCTTTTTTTGTTATTTTGACCAGTTATTTTCTACAAATAAATACTCTAAATGACAATATTTCTATTTGGAATTTGGGAGTAATGTTGCCAGTAGTTTATAGAATAAAACAAAACTGTTCATTTTATCAAACACATACCTATGAATAGTAAAACCAGAGAAACTGATAATTTTGCAGTGGTCTCTCAATTTTTTCCAGAGCTGTATATATGGCTCTCGAACCGTATGACAACAGCTCAATAAACTCTCTGTGTCACTGTATAGAGCACATAAATACCTGGATGAACCAAAATTGTCTACAATTAAACCAATATAAAACAGAGATTATTGTGTTTGGCAACAAAAATAAGAGAACTACAGTAGTATTAGAAAAGCTGGATTCTCGGGCCCTAAAAATCAGGGACCAAGTGCGTAATCTTGATGTTCTGATAGACTCGTATGTCATGTTCAACAGTCATATCAAAGCAGGCAGCAAAACAGCATTCTGTCATCTTAAAAATATAGCCAGCATCAAGGGCTTGGTGTCCCAAAAAGACCAAGAGAAGCTCATCCATGCTTTTATCACTAGTAGGGTTGACTATTCTAATGGCCTCTTAACTGGACTCAACCCAAAAAGACTGCAAAACAGCTGCAGCTCATTCAGAATGCTGCTGCTAGAATGTTAACCAGGACCAAGAGAACAGAGCACATCACTCCGGTTCTTTCAACACTGTTGCTTGGTCTTTGGGGATTCAGGCTGGGTGTTTAGTAAAAGCACGTTGTGACAACTGCTGATGTAAAAAGGGCTTTAAAAAATGTCATTGATTGATTGATTCCTATCCATATTTGACCATGCACCTGACGGTTAAGACGGGAGGGGAACGCCTACTCCACCTACAACAATGTGACTGGACAGCTGCGGATTACCACTTACATTCAGAACTGTGGCTGCCACCAGCAAGTGGAATGAGGCTGTGCTCCTAATCCTATTTTGTAATGGGCTCTGGGAAGAAGTTTCTACTGAGCTGGCTTGCAGGGCTGACCAGCGGACTCTCGACCAACTGATAACGATGGCCATTCACCTAGACAACCTACTTCGAAGACACCCTTCAAGACTACCTTTCACAAGCTCTGCTCCCGGAGACAATCAATCAATCAAATTTATTTATAAAGCCGTTTTTACATCAACAGTTGTCACAAAGTGCTTTTATAAAACACCCACCCTGAATCCCCAAGAGCAAGCTCAGAGGGGTGACCAGTGCTCTTCTGGCTGTGCCGGGTGAACATTAAGAGTATAAATAATGAAATGTAGACTGGGTCCAGAGTCTATTAAACCTAGTCCAGGTCAGAAGCATGACCAGATGGACAAGGACAGGGACAACCTGGGGGGGGGTCAGCAGAGTGGCAGCTGGAATCGTCGGGTATCGTCTTGAACACAACCAGGAGGACTTTGGACAGGGACAGCAACGAGTCTTTCAAGCCTGGTACTCTGGAGGTGTGCGCCAAGACATCATGTCCTCCTAAGTTTAAACAGGGCAAGAGACAGGGAGAATTTAGAAAGTGCATTCCTTAGATCTACAAGGATTTACAGTGGAGAAGGAGAACTGAGTGGAGAAGGAGCTAAACTACAGGACACCCTAATGGTTATATTGGTAGCTAAACTACAGGACACCCTAATGGTTATATTGGTAGCTAAACTACAGGACAGCCTAATGGTTATATTGGTAGCCAAACTACAGGACAGTCTAATGATTATATTGGTAGCCAAACTACAGGACAGCTTAATGATTATATTGGTAGCTAAACTACAGGACAGCCTAATGATTATATTGGTAGCCAAACTACAGGACAGCTTAATGATTATATTGGTAGCTAAACTACAGGACAGCCTAATGATTTTATTGGTAGCCAAACTACAGGACATGCCTGTTTCATGGTTGCTGCAACCGATTTGGTACAAACCCCCACAAATATTCTATAGTTTAAGACAAGTAGCCGATTATGGATTAGTTATGCAAACGCATCAAGCACGTTCACACATAGACCCCGGGGGGATTTGAGACTGCGTCTTTCACCTCAGACTCAACAAGTGCCCTTTTTTCCCATTGGTGTCTTGGGAGACCTCTTTCGTCATTTCGGCCCGTTCCGCTCGAATGGTGTGTGCACGGCCCTGAAACACTGTGTTTATCATAATCTGCATGAAGTCATTTTTTAAGCAATTTTAACACCTTCATCGGGGTCCTAACCATAGAACCAGCCAATCGCCTTCCCCTACATCTTAGAAACAGTTTTCACTTCACGAGTCCCATTAGGGATATCAGACGTGTCCATGTAAACAGTATTTATTGAGGAATTATTATTTTAGCAAATCATGTAAAGAGAAGAGGGAGAGAAATAGATTGGGAGTGATTTACAGAGAGGGGAGAGAGGAAGAACAAGAGAGAAAAGGAGACAGGAGAGAGGAGACAGAGAAAGGGGAAGAGAAAAAAGGAAAGAGTTAAAGGAGCGAGAGGGGGATTGAGAAACAGGAAGAGAGGAGACAGAAGAAAAGACAGTAAGAGAGGAAAGGATATGGGAGAGAGAGGGGGGCAGACTGTGGTAGAAATAGGGGCGCGAGAGAAGAAGATTGAGGGGGAGTGAAAGTAAGAGAGCATGGAGAAAGAGATAAAGGGTGGTGTTTCTGTGTCTTCAGTCTGTGTGTTGTTATTTCATCTAAATGATTTAAAGCAGCAGCCTTATTTCAGGACCCTCACACACACTCAGCCCTTATTATAGGACCCTCACACACACTCAGCCCTCATTATAGGACCCTCACACACACTCAGCCCTTATTATAGGACCCTCACACACACTCAGCCCT
>JACXGI010017782.1:0-14024 GCA_016801175.1 Esox masquinongy
CAACAGTAGCTATAGGTCCAGTGATATTAGGGACAACAGTAGCTGTAGGTCCAGGGATATTAGGGACAACAGATGCTGATTAGCTGTAGATGCTGATTACCACTTGTTATGCAACATAAGATGACTTGTTTAAATTATAAAAAACAACAACAAACAGAAATAACAAAGCTATTTTGGTAGTAAGTTTTTATGGAAAAACATATAAAACTTAATTCCTACCTGTTGTCGTTAGTCTCAATCGGATAATTCAAACTGTGAGGTTTAGAGGATGTCTCAACTGAGAATGAGATAGAAATGCAGTTATTGCAAAAAGACCAAAATCAATCGACCGATCAGCAATGTTTAGTTACGACATTTGTGGATAATGGTCCTTTTTGCCCTCGTCGGCAGACTACTCCATGTGCTTACCTTTGGCTGGTCCAGTCTCACTTGGTGTCTCCCCCTGGTCTCCATCAGCCTTTATAAAGAGTGTCGCTCAGCCCTACATGGAGATGAAACATGACATGAATTGGACTGACTATTTCATTAGATCAGTATTTGAGGCTACCACTGGTGTGCGTGGCCAAAGAGCTCTATTTCCATGTCATCCGACCATAGCACAGGTTCCAATCCAAGAGCCACTTCTGTTCAGCAGACATTTGGTGACTGATATAAAAGTAGTGCTCTTTGGCCACGCACACCAGTGGTGGGCTTGAAGGAATGAGCCCCATGCCTATTGTAAAATATGAAGGAGGGAACCCCATGCCTATTGTAGAATGTGAAGGAAAGGACCCTATGTCAATTGTAAAAGGTGTGGAAAGAACCCCATGTCAATTGTAAAATATGTGGAAAGAACCCCATGTCAGTTGTAAAATATGTGGAAAGAACCCCATGTCAATTGTAAAATGTGTGGAAAGAACCCCATGTCAATTGTGAAATATAAAGGAGAGAACCCCATGCCAATTGTAAAATATGAAGGAAAGAACCTTATAACGGCTTCCATGTTCTGTGTATATTTTGCTTCAATTGGACCTGGGGTGCTTTTTAAGGTTAATGGCATCATGACATTTCAGAAGAAAGACTACAATGTCATGTAAATGTAATGGAGATGTCATGTCAATGTCATGTCATTGTCATGTCACAACCTACAGGAGCAATTCGGTTTACGTGCCTTACTCAAGGGCACACAAAACATTTTTCGTCAGCAACGAGGCTCAACATTTTTATTTACCATTGCCATTGATCAGTAGGCTTCCTGGCTGTCCTTTTACGTGGTAACACGGCCTTTCAGCCAAAACGTGGTTGCCACTCCTTGGAGAATTAAAACTGTAGGATGCAACAATGTGTTTGGCTTGTTTTATAGGGTTTTACATGGTGGAAAGTCAAATGGAGTCTGTTGTTTTATAGGGTTTTACATGGTGGACAGTGAAATGGAGTCTGTTGTTTTATAGGGTTTTACATGGTGGACAGTGAAATGGAGTCTGTTGTTTTATAGGGTTTTACATGGTGGACAGTGAAATGGAGTCTGTTGTTTTATAGGGTTTTACATAGTGAACAGTGAAATGGAGTCTGTTATTTCATAGGGTTTTACATGGTGGACAGTGAAATGGAGTCTGTTGTTTTATAGGGTTTTACATGGTGGACAGTGAAATGGAGTCTGTTGTTTTATAGGGTTTTACATGGTGGACAGTGAAATGGAGTCTGTTGCTTTGCCCGTGTAGCTAGTTTCACTTCAGATGTTCTCAGTTTTGATTGACAACAGCAAGCAGCACATTCAGTGCTATTCAGCTTTATTAGTTGAGAAGGAAATGATTCAAATGACATATTTATGTGCACTGACTAAATGACTGTGGAAACAATGGGTTGATGTGTTATAACAAACTTCTTTTTTATTTAATTGCTTTTATGTTTTGACTTCATAATGTCTGACACGTGCCTAGGTAAGGCTCAACCTGCCCAGGTAAGACTCAACCTGCCCAGGTAAGACTCAACCTGGCCAGGTAAGACTCAACCTGCCCAGGTAAGACTCAACCTGCCCAGGTAAGACTCAACCTGCCCAGGTAAGGCTCAACCTACCCAGGTAAAACTCAACCTGCCCAAGTAAGGCTCAACCTGACCAGGTAAGACTAAGACCACATGCCCTTTTGCTATATAGTGCCCTTTCCAGTTGATATGTGCCCGTCTGTCTCCGTGACATGTGCGACACACTCCAACGGGCATGCGTCTTCCGTCTTTACGTGCGTCACTTATTCCAAAACTTTGTCCACTCGTGTGAGCTGACAACTCCGCCCATTTTTTCAGTTTCAGCACATGCCTCTGGAAAGGTCTGTGCACGGTCCCGATTAAGGTGACATTGCTGGTTACATAATTAATTTAGGGCATAATTGAGTTATAATGTCAGCTGTCCTTGTTTGTTTACCAAGTTAAGCTCATTCCCATATCCATTTTCACCAAGATTAAGACCTCTGGGCCTGGTTGAAGGGACTTTGTTTCTTTTCATTTTTTGTTGTTGATGAAAAAAAAACAGTGAAATTATTAGATCTTGGATGCATTTCTAACATAACAGTTAACATAACAAACTATACCTTTAAAAACAACATTATTGTATGTGTTCGTAGCTTTTAGGATATTATATTTTTTGTTGTTGTTCTGTAATATGATGTTGGAAAATTAGCATTTACCTAGGTAATCACATATTTATTGGTTCTTAAATCTTTACATTGGCCTCCAGTCAGTTACAGAATAGATTTCAAAGTGGTGCTTTTAGTTTATAAATCTCTGAATGGTTTAGGACCCGAATACATTTCTGATATGTTTGAAGAATATAAACCAAGCAGGGCTCTTAGATCCATGAACAAAGTCAGCTAGTAAAGCCCAGAGCCCAAACTAAACATGGAGAAGCTGCGTTTAGCACATATGCTGCACACAACTGGAATAAACTACCAGAAGATCTTAGACGTGCCCCAAACGTATCCATTTTTAAATCCAGGTTAAAAACACTACTCTTTTCACGTGCCTACAACTGAGCACTTAAACTTACCACACTGTTTAGCCTCATCACTTCCTATCTTTTTATCCCATTTTTAATCTTTTTTTAAATATTTATATGTTTTCTTAATGTATTTTTATTATTATGCTGTTTTTATTTGTTTTGATGTTTTAATTTGAGTATTTGTTTTTATGTTTTTGTATTTTTATATTTTTTTCTTTATTTTTTTTTCTTTGTAAAGCACATTGAATTGCTTCGATGTATGAATTGTGCTATATAAATAAACTTGCTTGCTATTAATTTGAGATGTTTGGAATGGAGTTTGCCATGTTTATTGTTGAGTACGAAATAAGTATAAAAATGTATGAACTCACGATTGTAAATCACACTGGATTAGAGCGTCTGCTAAAATGACAAGCATTTACTAAGGTGCTCAAGTAATAGAGAGACATGATTGCATTTCCTAAATACTTCCCTGTTAAAATTATAATAACAAAAATAGATGTGTAATAAAAATATATAATAAATGTCTAATGGGATTAGAATGACCTGTGTAGAATACTTATGGGGCTAAGCCTCAGGTCTTGAATTTAAAGTAACTCCCTGTTAAAGGTAAAGGACTGCTGTCAATGCATTAGTGTGGCTATGCAGCCATCTACAAGCTTCTAGAAGGTGATAATGTAGCCGTTGTCATCCACAGAGTTCCATTCTTTAAAGACCCATGCAAGGGGCACAGAGGAGCCATACAACTTAACACCTTGGGTCTCCCTTCAGCTGAGAAGTCTCACCTAATTAGCTTCCAGAGCTCATTATGTCCCTTGCTACTTAATGACACTGTTAGGGGTCTAATTCCCACCTGGCGCTTGTGCAGGGATGGGGAGTTACTGCAATAAAACATATATATACTTTTCTAATACATTTAAGGAACTAAAGGATTTTATCTTGGATTGCATTTAAATTCACAAGTGGCGTTTTTGAAAGAACAAAACCATTATGACATCCTAGATTACGTGTATAGCCTGCGTTCCCTGGTGCAGTGTACAAGGTACAATAACTCAGTCAGTCAGATCAGTGATGTTATAACCCTAACCCTAAATTCATCACACCTGGTTACATTGAACCCCTGCACACCGGGAACAGGGTTGCCTAACCCCATTCTAACAACTTCAACAGTCTATTCTAGGCACAACCTTTCTTGATATGTCCTCATTCTCAGCTGTCCAGCTTGCCTCGTGTGGAAAGCATTGTCTGTCAGCCAGACGGAATGACGGCTGGACACCTTACCACTGTTGTTGAAACGTGCAACCCGACCCAGCGGCGTTATTCAAAGACTGCTCTATCATTAGATTATCCATGCGTCTGTTGTCACCAAAAGGTCAGAGAACTCAGAAGAACTCATGAGCATCAGAAGAAGTTCTAAGTGTGAAATGATTAGGCACTACAGCTAGTCAATGTCCAGTCATCTTAGTTCAATTTTGTGTTTATTTTGAGGGGTGTGTGTGGAGGGGGCATACAACCTACAACTACATAACAAGCAAAAGAGTTTTGAGGAATCTCAGGGCCCTCGGACTGAGCCCCTCCCTCTGCTGCATGGTCCCGGACTTCCTAAAAGGTTGCCCCCAAGTGGTGAGGGTAGGCAACAACACATCTGCCAAAGCACCCTCTACTTAAGTGGGCCCCTCAGCCTCTACTTAAGTGGGCCCTTCACCCTCTACTTAAGTGGGCCCCTCACCCTCTACTTAAGTGGGCTCATCAGCCTCTACTTAAGTGGGCCCCTCAGCCTCTACTTAAGTGGGCCCTTCACCCTCTACTTAAGTGGGCCCCTCACCCTCTACTTAAGTGGGCTCATCAGCCTCTACTTAAGTGGGCCCCTCAGCCTCTACTTAAGTGGGCCCCTCAGCCTCTACTTAAGTGGGCCCCTCAGCCTCTACTTAAGTGGGCTCATCAGCATCTACTTAAGTGGGCCCCTCAGGGGTGTGCGCTTCCCCCTCTTTTATTCTACTTGTGTCAACACCATCTCCACGATCTATGACAACTGGGTGATGGTATGCCTGATCTCAACTTGCGGGATGGAGGTCGGAGACCTGGCA
This sequence comes from Esox masquinongy, assembly GCA_016801175.1. Classification (NCBI taxonomy): domain Eukaryota; kingdom Metazoa; phylum Chordata; class Actinopteri; order Esociformes; family Esocidae; genus Esox; species Esox masquinongy. The sequence goes on from JACXGI010017782.1 coordinate 5,059, forward strand.
GGGTGGTGACAGGACAACAGCCTCGAGGTCGGCAAGGCGAAGGACCTGACCCTGGTCTACAGGAAACGGATGGACAAGCACTTTCTTATCTGGACACACTGGTGTGCCCTTGAATAAGAACACTTAACCCTAGATGCTTCTGTTCGTCACCTTCCATAAAAGGGTTAAACATTTAATTTTTCTATTTTTTAAATGCAACCCAGACGGTACACATTGTCCCCTTTTTGGGCTTACCTTTCTGTACTGACTTTATGCAAAAACACTCTCATTTACATAAAACACAGACATGCTGCTGCTACACACACACACACACACACCCCATATACAATATGCTGCCTCAATTTGCCATCTAATGCAATCACAGTAACTCCACCTAAATCACCATAGCTCCACCAAAATCACCATAACTCCACCTAAATTTACAACATCCACCAAATCACAGTCCTGCTCATGGCCATTGGTGCTGTGGGCGATTCACTATGGGTCTACACCTGTTGTTTGTGAAGTGTATCGCTAGATTTGGACATCCTATAATAAGTGGGGGTGGAGGCATTATAGTCTCTCCAGTTGCTTGTGAGGTGTAACTTATCTGTCTTGTTCACACCACATTGTTTCCCTCCCTTTGTCCTTGAGTACAGATATAACCCCGAGCCATCCCTGCTGAGTGCCTCCCTCAGGTTGAGGTTACGTAGTGGTTTATAAAAATATACATGTATGTTTCCTGGAACTTGGTCACGGATGAACTTAATGTAACTAGGAAAGGCATTCATTGTTGGCTGTTGGATTGGAGTTGATTGGTTCGATCTGTCGATTCTTCTTGCGAATGTTTCGTTGACAGACACAGCTCTCTACTACCACCCGCAATGACAAATCGTACTGTTTCACTTTGTTTCAGCAGAACTTTGAATTAGTTAGATAGCTACTGGCTGTCCAGCTAATTCTGCTGTTGACATTACTTTACATGTCAAGCAGGAGGCTTCCAGACAGAGTAGCTAAACTAACAACTGATGCCTTTTATCTGAAACACCATAATAGACTACATGTGAAAGTTAATCTCCAAATGAAAAAAATATACATTTTGATGATGTGTAAGTTAATCCTATACTTACACCCATCAGCCATTACATTATCACTGACAGGTGAAGTGAATAACACTGATAACCTTGTTATCATGGCACCTGTCAGTGGGTGGGATATATTAGGCAGCAAGTGAACATTCTGTCCTCAGAGTTGATGTGTTAGAAGTAGGAAAAATGGGCAAGCGTAAGGATCTGAATGTCTTTGACACGGATCAAATTGTGATGGCTAGACGATTGGGTCAGAGCGTCTCCAAAACTGCAGCCCTTGTGGGGTGTTCCTGGTCTGCAGTGGTCAGTATCTATCAAAAGTGGTCCAAGGAAGGAAAAGCGGTGAACCGGCGACAGGGTCATGGGCGGCCAAGGCTCATTGATGCACGTATTGAGTGAAAGAAATGTGTCAGAAAGATAGAAATGTGTCAGAACACACAGTGCATCGCAGTTTGTTGCGTATGGGGCTGTGTAGCTGCAGACCAGTCAGGGTGTCCATGCTGATCCCTGTCCACTGCCGAAAGCGCCTACAATGGGCACTTGAGCATCAGAACTGGACCACGGAGCAATGGAAGAAGGTGGCCTGGTCTGATGAATCACGTTTTCTTTTACATCACATGGATGTCCGGGTGGGTGTGCGTCGCTTACCTGGAGAACACATGGCACCAGGATGCACTATGGGAAGGAGGCAAGCCGGCGGAGGCAGTGTGATGCTTTGGGCAATGTTCTGCTGGGAAACCTTGGGTCCTGCCATTCATGTGAATGTTACTTTGACATGTACCACCTACCTGAGCATTGTTGCAGACCATGTGCACCCTGTCATGGCAACGGTATTCCCTGATGGCATTGGTCTCTTTCAGCAGAATAATGCATCCTGCCACAAAGCCAAATGGTTCAGGAATGGTTTGAGGAACACAACAATGAGTTGAAGGTGTTGACTTGGCCTCCAAATCCCCCAGATCTCAATCCAATCAAGCATCTGTGGGATGTGCTGGACAAACAAGTCCAATCCACGGAGGCCCCACCTTGCAACTTACAGGACTTAAAGGATCTGCTGCTAACGTCTTGGTGCCAGATACCACAGCACACCTTCTGAGGTCTAGTGGAGTCCACGCCTCGACGGGTCAGGGCTGTTTTGGCTGCAAAAGGGGGACCTACACAATATTAGGCAGGTGGTCATAATTAGGCAGGTGGTCATAACGTGCATGCCGACTGGCAACAGGTGTTTTAATGGCAAGTCTCCCGCAGAACCATGTTGTACTGTGGCACCACATCCAGATCATTGTTTCAGAACCGTGTGTCCACTCCTGTCATTATCAAGAAAAACATTTGGCACCACAGTAGGTGACAAGGAGTTGACACGATGGCGCTGATGTCGAAGTCAACGGGCAAGTTCACCCTGCATTCTCCATTCATGTATCTCTGATGCCTTGCATGCTCTCTCATTCACTCCTCAAAATGCTTTAGAGGAGGTGAATGAGAGAGAAAGTCTGTTGCTGCCTTAGGGGACCATTTAGGGCTGGGCAAGAGGGGATATCACTGTGAGCACCTCCTAGCAGTGATATAAAGGCAGCGTAGGAGGTCAGAGTCAGTGTAGGAGGTCAGAGTCAGTCTAAGAGGTCAGACAGGTCAAGGTTCATCTTGTGAACGGATGCTATTGGGCAGTGGTGTCCCTCTGGTCCGCCAGTACCCCAGCATCAGTGCTTGTCCGGGGCTGCAGTTGAAATGTGTACTGTGGGGCGTACTGGAGGGCTGGACTTAAGAACCATGGGTCTAGGGGACGCAATTCGTAGTACACTGAGGGGATGCATTCTGGTGCAGTTCTTCTGCTCACCAGAGGATGGTGCTCTAGCACTGATTGTTAAGCATGGATCATTGCTATAAGTTGGGACTCAGCCCAAACTAAGAGTCCCAACTTAGTACAATTCATTTGACCAGGGCCCGATGTATATAGCAGCAGACCAGGAGGTCTACCATGTACATTTTCTGTCTGTATAGAGATTTTCTACAGTATTCAGGCACGACAGGGTGGATTTTAGATAGGGATCATAAAGTACATTGCTGTTCCCAGGGGCGCTGGGTCACGCAGCGTATGCATTGCTCAAAACAATGGACTCAAGATTCACATTGGCCCCATAGATATTTACAGACAGTGTCCTTCATGGTGGGTCCCCTAGATATTTACAGACATTGTCCTTCATGGTCAGTCCCCTAGATATTTACAGACATTGTCCTTCATGATGGGTCCCCCAGATATTTGCAGACAGGGTCCTTCATGTTGGGTCCCCCAGATATTTACAGACTGGGTCCTTCATGATGGGTCCCCTTGATATTTACAGACATTGTCCATCATGATGGGTCACCCAGATATTTACAGACTGGGTCCTTCATGGTGAGTCCACTAAATATTTACAGACATTGTCCTTCATGATGGGTCACCCAGATATTTACAGATAGGGTCCTTCATAGTGGGTCCCCTAGATATTTAGAGAGGGTCTTGCATGCTGTTATACAACAGTCTTGTCTACGGTTGTTCACCATGTCGATTCCAAGTTTTGAATGTTCTATGATTCATCTCATCTTCCAGACTAGGTTGACCTCTAACCATTATTGGATGGCTGTAGCTGTCTGGGGATGGGACTCTGCAGTTTGGATAGTGCTCTGCTTCTGACCACAGCTCTGTGGGCCCCCAGCCGAAATGAACGTGTTCTATAGGAATTAGGATGCCATTTCGAAAACCCACTGTGATCATTGTGTTGGCTATCAGCCTGCCTGTTTTAGCATGAACAAGGACATCTCCCGTGTGTGTGTGTGTGTGTGTGTGTGTGTGTGTGTGTGTGTGTGTGTGTGTGTGTGTGTGTATGCTGTCTGGTCAGACACTCCCAGTGGCCTTGAGACTGTGGCAGACCCCCCTTCGGCAGAACGTCCCCCATCCAACGCTCTTCCTGACAATCATTCCAACTTCATTGACTTTACAGGAATCCCTAATGAAACGCTGTCTGGGGCTCAAAACGTGCACACACGCACACGCGCACGCACACACACACGCACATACACACACACACACACAGTCTGCCTAGGTGACTACTGAAGGAGATCACACATGTCTGTGCTCGCGCTGCAGCCTTTTTCCCGAACATCAGTCCTCACCCCAGACAGACCGTGTGTCTTAGCTACCGGAACTCCAACTCAGACAGACCAGAGAGACAACGGTGTGCAGGTTTTCCTTAACTGGAAGCAAATGGTACCCTATTCCCTTCATAGGCCACTACATTTGTCCAGAGCCCTGGTTAAAAGCAGTGCACAACACAAGAATTGGGTGCCATTGGTTTCCTCAATCATTGTTCCTCTTAACAAAAACACACACACTTCTTTCCGTACTAAAAACTCACACACACTTCTTTCCGTACTAAAAACTCACACACACTTCTTTCCGTACTAAAAACTCACACACACTTCTCCATTACGGAAAATCCCACTCTACTCTCTCTGTCTGTGAGGGACCATCAAATCATCAAATGGGTGTACAGCCGTAACCAATCAGTGGTGTGGCCTGTATGGTTGAACTGTGACCCCTGTGTGAGTTTAGAACCCGACCACTCAGGTTATGGATGAGGGGGTGAAGGGAAATACGACCCTGCAAAGTGTTTTACCTCCCCGTGTTAAACACTTTCTCTTCTATTAGCTCTGCTCCTTTGTGCTGTTTTAGAGAGCTGAACTGATGCTCCTCAAAACTCCTCCAACGTCTTGGCTGTTTATCCATAGACTCTCCCAAATGAGTTTTCACACATGTGGCGGTGAGGCTCCTCAGGTTTCCCGAAAGGAAGATAGTCTGCATCCCAAACAATACTCTATTCCTAAAGTAGGCCGTCATAGTGTGTCACTTGAATGAAGGACAGCATGGAGCTCTGAGCTGACGGTCCACGGGGCAGAAAAGGCCAATGTAAGTTCTCTAATAGAGAGAAAGAAAGTGTGGAGAGCCAGGGTTAATAAAGACCGGCCAGAGAACCTGTGGGGGGGCCTCGCTGTGCGGAACAATCTCACAAACACACGAGGCCCCTTGCTGAGCGGAGCAATTCCACCAGATTGGCGGCCTTGCTTATGCTAACACAGACCGACCCCCGTCTTCTGCTGTGTGGCTGTAACAGGTAGCTGAGAGCTGATCCCTCCATGACAAAGCCCTTCCCCGTAAATCACAGAGACATTCACTCATGTGTCCATGGAGAGAGTGGGCCAGTGACAACCCCCTTCTGTGCCGTTGTCATAACGGGTATTCTGCCGTTGAAACATATCGCTTTTAGATATTTACTGTAGATGATACATGACCGTTAATTCTTAAACTGTGTAAAATAGGGGGTTTCAGCCTTGCCTGTTAGAACCCAACGTAAACCCCTTTTGTTTGTGAATAATGTAGATTTGAGGTTCAGTTTCCCCAACCCATTCTCTCAGCTGTTTACCAAATCAGTGGTTGTGTGTGACTGCTTTGTTATTTTTTTGAACTGCAGATTGCCCCATTAACATGTGAAACACAGGGATGACTATTTAAAATAAGAAGTCAAGAGATTAAGGAAGAGATAAGACACCATCTGATTATTTCATTCCATGCTTGACATGAATTTTTTTTAAAAACCTCTGCAAACAGCTAGCTGATGAAGAGGACTCTGTCTTCTTAACTTCTTGACTTTCTAGGACCGAACATGAGGATGTATACATGTTTTTGTTTTTGTCACTTCTACGCCTTTGCTTAATCAGAGCTGTTTGGTATGTAGCTGTGAGCATGGGGCATCCGAAACAGGCAGTCTGACTGTGAAAGGGTCTGTCCTCCTCTCCCTCTCCAATCTGCCGGACATCCAAAAGCTCAGCTCAGGGAGAGACACACTTAGCTCAGTGTAAACACAGCACAGCCACTGCATCCCAAATGGCACCCTATTATCCATTATGGGCACTACCTTTGACTGGATCCTTATGTAGGGGACTTAAACAAAAGAAGGGCACTAAATGTAAATTGTGCCATTTGTGACGCAGCCAGAGATGTTTGTTGAATTAGTGGTGGATATATATCTTCCCAGCGTCCCTCAGCATATCTTCCATGCCGTTCAGAAACAGGGCTGCTTAACCCTTCCTGGAGATCTATATCGTCCTGTAAGATTTCACTCCAGAACCCAACACAGGACCTGATTCAGCTAGTTAAAAGACTTGATTAGATGGTAGAATTTGGAGTGCTGAATTAGGGTTGGATGGGAGATGTCAAGTCCCTGGTTTGTCAAACTGCTTCTACTTCTACAGATTGATCTGCGCCATTCATTCTATCATTGACTTGAATGGGGAATGGAAAATGGGGCCTCGGTTGAGGAAGGTGAGCTCAGGGAAGAGTTTACTGTAAACACCGACTTGTTTCAAGCCCTTCTCAAGCCTTCTAAATCATATGGAAATGGGCGCTACAACGCCAGGGCTTTGTCCACAGCAGGGACACCCAGAGCCCTTCAACAACGTTAAAGGATACCGCCAAATGTTTCGTATTCATGGGCGTCATTGACTTCCATATCAATGGTGTAATTGCTGGGGCTTAAAGTCCCATGGTATTTTGGCCCAGGTTAATTCAATGGAGCCCCTCTGGCTAAGGGGATGACCATTAGATAGATAGATAGAGAGAGAGAGATAGCAGAGGATGACCCTGTTCTATCTTCAGGTATAGAATGGGAGGGATGGAGGTTTGTGTTGCGAGACACATAGTGTGTGTGTGTTAGCTGATGTAATGTGATTGCTGGTCTGATTGTTGGCCTGTCTATTCAGTAGAAATGTTAAAGTAGAAATGAATGACTTCCTTTGTGTCTTTTGTTCTATGGATAGGAAACGTGGCAATGGAAATAGAGGGAAAAGAGATTGGTGAATAGATTAGCTTAATTACTATTAACTCATTAACAAATTAACAACCCCAACCCTAAACCTAACCCTACTGATGAAATGTGCTCTCTTGCAATAGGAATGCATTTACAGTGTGTCAGATATCAATACAAACTATTGATGCATTCAAGTATTGTGAATCCATAATGTCGCAACCTACCCAGATTAAACTAGAGAGAAACACCGGCCCAGGTAACACCAGTCCAGTTGTATAAAGACACACAAGACTTGGCCTTAGTGACCTGCTGAGGGCCACCGAGGACCCGTGGGCGTCCATTTCAGTGCCTGTTCACCCCCTGAAGAGTCCTTCTGCCCTGGGTTATCACGCTAGAGATCCACCAGCCATACCTCCAACAAGCTCTCTGCTAACAAACAGGGGTGATGGGAGGAAGGGGGAGAGATGGAGGTGGAGATGAATGGAGAGAGTGATGGCGTGATGTGTGTCGATAGGTAACAGTCAGCTCCCCACAGCGAGGTCCTGATTCCTCTTCCTCACAACGACCCTGTTGGTGCAGCAGCCGGCCAATCCTCAACATTATCCTCCGTTCCTGTTGCTGGGAGACATTATCCTCCATTCCTGCTGCTGGGAGACATTATCCTCTATTCCTGTTTGCTGGGAGACATTATCCTCCATTCCTGTTGCTGGGAGACATTATCCTCCATTCCTGCTGCTGGGAAACAAAAAAACAACGCTTCCCTGCCCCTGTTTTGGTCACAAGCTGAGGGGTTGGAGTAATGCAACCACTCTCAAATTCCCAGACAGAGCTACAGATTTAAGGACTACATGTCCACTGTCTATTGGAATAGTAACTTTAAACTTGCTGCTTTACATTTTTTATTGTTCAACAAATGTTGAAGTATGATACTCATATATTTGGGGTTCTTGATGAGGGTGTGGAAGTGTGTTCTGTTTGGACCCCAAGAAGAGTAGCTGGTGTTGGGGGAGTATGCAATGAGAGACGCTAAGGGAGGGGAGGTGGAGGGGACCCATCCCCTTTTCACCCCTCCCAGCCATCCTCACCCCTTCTCACCCCTCCTCACCTTTCCCACAGCTGCCAGCGGAGTGTTGTGGGCTCAGTCACAGTGGTAGCAGTGGGTGTTTGCTGTAATTACTGCAACACTGTCTTTGTTTGACCCATAATCCTTAGGGGCCGCGTGTGCCTGACCCTTGATTAGGACCTAAACACCTCCTCCTTCTCCTCCCTTCTCCTCCCTTTTACTCCTCCTCCTTCAAAAGGCTGTTGCCACCCTTCTTTGCAAATGGGGTGATCTTTCACCATCCTGAAAAGGAGACACACACCCATTCACACACACACACACACCCCTTAACACACACATGCAACAGAAGTGTGCTGCGCCACACAATAGAACAGGGTAAGGAGGATAATGAGTCTCTGATTGTGAGCTCCAGCACGTGACAGGAAGCTCCAGCACAACAATGGAGGCCAACTTTTATACGACTGCTTTAAGCAAACATTTCGTGCCTGTCCGCCTCGTGCCTCAGCGAGCACAGCCGAGCCCAGCTCTCATCTTGGCCCTTTGTGAGCGGCGAGTCATTCCTTTGGGTCAGTGAGTGAATTGGCTTATTCATTGGTCGGTCATTCATTCATTGGGTGGAGCCAGGGAAGCGGCCGGGGAGGTTGCCGCTCCTCAGGACGGAGAAAGACAACGGGACAGTTTGCCCTTCCCCATTAACAGTAGGGAGTCTGTGCCAAATTGCACCCTATTCCCTATGTAGCGTGCCACTAGCCTCTGGGTTCTGGTCAAAGGTAGTGTGCTCTACATAGGGGCTAGTATATGCCATTGGGGACGCAACCCTGGTTTAAAGGAGAAGCTGCCCTTCAGATTAAATTCCTGGTCAGATGTTGAGATTTCACTGTCAGTGATTACAGGATGGGATCAATACATTTGGATGACTGGTGTTGGGGAAGTGGGAATTTATTGGTGGTCCACTAAAGTTACTAGGAAACATTGTGTGTGTGTGTGTGTGTGTGT
>JACXGI010017783.1:0-14020 GCA_016801175.1 Esox masquinongy
CTTCTTATAGCCTAGGCCATCTTTATGTAGAGCAACAATTCTTTTTTTTCAGATCCTCAGAGAGTTCTTTGCCATGAGGTGCCATGTTGAACTTCCAGTGACCAGTATGAGGGAGTGTGAGAGCGATAACACCAAATTTAACACACCTGCTCCCCATTCACACCTGAGACCTTGTAACACTAACGAGTCACATGACACCGGGAAGGGAAAATGGCTCATTGGGCCCAATTTGGACATTTTCACTTAGGGGTGTACTCAATTTTGTTGCCAGCGGTTTAGACATTAATGGCTGTGTGTTGAGTTATTTTGAGGGGACAGTAAATTTACACTTATACAAGCTGTACACTCACTACTTTATATTGTAGCAAAGTGTAATTTCTTCAGTGTTGTCACATGCAAAGATATAATCAAATATTTGCAAAAATGTGAGGGGTGTACTCACTTTTGTGAGATACTGTATATACAAAGCTACTGAAATTCATTTGTCTAACAAAGCATTTAAGTCAGGATTTGTGCTGTATTTCTTTTCCTTGCTGTGGAGGCAATGATTTTATCGTGGTGGAGTGCCATGGCAAAATTAAAGCAGCGGAAACACTGGACTGCATACACAATCTATAGAAAGTCAAAATCACCAATAACTATTTCACATTTTTATTGTGTCAGCACCTTAGTTTCATGCATTTAAATGAGGATTTTCTTCCACTCATCTATATCATATTGTACAATTAAGGCAATTTATTATTATTGTAAAATCAAATTGTACATTTAAAAAAAAAAAAATCTAAATAATAATAAAAAAAAACTCTTCAAAGTATAGAATAGGGTATGTAGATAAAATGGAAAAAAATCTAAATTTAAATGGTTGAAACTCTTGAGGCACATAAGCTATAAAATATGAAATAGTTCAAGGTGTTGGTACTGTAGGACCTATAGTACTTTTAAAACTTAATTTAGTTAGAGGTGGGAGGATAAGGGTTTAACTGAGCCAGTTTAGAAGCTGGAGATTATTGGCCATGATGGAATATGGAGCAGATTGAACATTTAGCCAGGACACTCGGGTTAATACCACTGCTCTTACAGTATAATAGGTGGAGCTGGATATTTATTAACCAAAGAGTCAGACGTCATTTAATGTCCCATGCAAAAGATGGGACCCTATGCAGGTCAATGTCACCTTTACTACATTTGGGCAAGGAGATGAAGCGCTCCAACACCACTTCCATCTGGTCTCACAACCAGGGGCCAACGCTATTTAGCTTCAGAAGCTATGTTGTGTAATTATACAACCATGGCTACCATTGTTACCCCATGAATAATCGGTCTGTCACCTAAAAAATACATAACTTTCTACCAACCTGAATGTTGAATACAGTTATTTTGAAAGGTTCTTTACAGGTAGTCAGTCCTGTCTTTCCTTTGGATGATAGTAAATGGAGACAGCAAATGTCCACAGCAAACTATTAGTTAGTCAGGTTTTTGGTTGCCGGGCTATATATTCCTCTTAGGTTGTTTCTGATTTGTGTTTTCAAACTTGATGCATGAAATGTAAACATTTAACAAAACTCAACCAGCAAATATGTAAGTTTTACACTCTCTGATCTCTTTTGGATCTAGGTGATTGGCAGCATGCCTGTTATGTGAGGCTACTACACGATAGCTTTCACTTCAGGCACATAAAATGGTCACGCAAACCCTTCTGTCAACTAAAACAAAGTAAGGGAGAGGTTAACACACCTGCATGCGTAGTTAGCTGGCCTATCAGGCAAACAGCATTGAAACATGATGAAATAGCCCATCTACATTCTAAAGAGGTTTGGAGGAGAGACAGGTTTGACCAGGAAATGCTTTGATCTGAGTAACAGTTTCTTATTTGTAGACAATGGATATTTTGTAAGGCAAAGGGTTCAACTTAAAATCTTTAACATCTTTGGAACCATTTTTGGAAGAAAGGGATTCTTTAGAAGGCAAGATGTGTTCTACATAGAACCATAATATCTCTTAGCATATCCAGATGCAGGTGGCTTTTCAGAATTGTATATTTTAATATCTGTGTTTTGCATATACAATGCCTTTGGAAAGTATTTAGACCGCTTTCACTTTCACGACATTTTGTTGTTATAGAATGAATTTATAATTGATGTTATATATTCCTGACAAAGCAATAAAACATTTTTAGAAATATGTGCAAATTCATTGAAATTAAAAAAACAGAAATATTTCATGCACATAAGCATTCAGACCCCTTGCCATAACATTCCAAATTGAGATCCGATTGATTTTCTGTCCTTTGATCGTCCTTGAGATGTCTGTAGAAATTGACTCTAGTGGCATTTTGTGGCTATTTAATTGATTGGACATGATTTAGAAAGGCTCGAACGTGTCTTATGCATGTCATATTACAAACAAAGCTAGAAGGTGTTGTTGCACACTTGTCAGTAGCTGAGCTGCAGGAGTCAAATGAGAACATAGAAACAAAAGATGAATCTTGGCACACTCGGGATAAATGCAGTTTTCAATTTATGTAAAAACCAATCCATATAAAGTCCAAGGAACTCTCCGTAGACCTCAGAGGTACAATTGTGTTTCTGCATAGATCTTGGGAAGGTTAAAAAAATTGCTGAAGCACTAAAAGCACAGCAGACTCAATGGAGTTGTAGAAACATGTCAATGATGATAAACTAAAACAGGATGCACCTGAGCTCTATTTCGAGTGTCATAGCAAAGGGTCTGAATATTTATGTATATGTGATATTTCAATTTTAATTATTTTTATAAACTTTTAAGTATAAAAAAAGTTGTTTGCTTTGTCCTTAAGGGGCATTCTGTGTAGAGTGATGAGAAGAGATTTTTTTTATCAATCATTGAATTAGGCTGTAACATAACAAAATGTGGAAAAAGTGAAGGGCTGTGAATACTTTGTGAAAGCACTGTATATAACGAGAATAAACTACATACAATGTGTTAAGAAAGCATGAACATTTATTAAACAATATGATAACAAGCAGCCGACATTAGTTACACATCATAGCAAAAGTATATGCATAACCCCTAAGAATACTGGATGGGACACCATTGTTGCTTTTTGAAAATGTAAACTTTAAATGCACAACTACAATACAAACTCATCCGAGATTGTGAAGAGACACAGCAGATTTTTTTACTTGAACATGGATAGCTGTTTGGTACAACTGGATAACATGCCACATAGAAGAGATGCATAATATGATTTTAGCTAGCTAATATTGCATACATTGTGGCATATCTTCCATTGGCTAGCCTAGCTAAAACTACCACCACCACAAATTATTTTCTGTAGTGGTTGTGGAGCATTCCTGCTCATCCTCAGCCCATTGGAATATTGATGGAATAGCTTGTTGCTTCAAAACACGTTGTTGTGTTGATGATCCGCTGCCCATCAACTCGGTCTCCATATCCCATAGTCCTTCCGCTCTGGCGTGAAATGCTAACAAAGCACACAGACATTCTGGTAATGTCTCTAATATCCGCCAACCAATGCTTGTATCTTTCAATATACATACCAGAGCCGACCATGGAACAACCGCCAGGCAAAGTTATTTTAAGGAAATAAATTTGGCACAGTAAACAAGTTGCCTACTAAACGAAAGAGTCACTGCTAGCACAGACTCCGTACCTGCCTTCCAGTCATAAAGCACTGAGTTGTAGGAATATCATAATTTGAACCAGTTACTTCCTGTTTTGCCTAAAGGCAGTTTTATTGCTGAGTTGGTTGTCGATTTTAAAAATTCTGAAAGATTTGGATTACTAAGACTAAAATCAAGTTATGGGAGAGTAGTGGAGAAAAATATTGAAAGTGTCCTTTAAGTTTAAATTATGAGGTATACAACCTCCCCAACCCTGGCAGTAATACTGAATTCTGGTTGTAGTTGATTAACAATTTCAATTGTTGGATACCCTAACTGTGGCTGGATTCCAATAAGAACTTAGAAAGCCATCATAATGTTAATTGGAGGCATGGTCTAGCTTGTAAACCAGGAGATTTCTAAAGTACCATTAGGGTGATCTTGTTAGAGGAATGTTGTCTTCATTGAGAGAAAAAAGGAATGTGGTGGGCTGGTCATGTTTATCTGCACCATCCACACGCTAAACAGGATAGTTTACATGCAGAAGTCACCTCTCTGCTGTAATCTTTTCCCAGCAGTGCAAGGTGGGTGGTTCTAAGGAGGTTTCAGAGGGCCAGTGTCACTGCAACTAGTATGTATTGAACTGGAGCCACAGTTTGTGATATTTATGCATACGTATGTATGTACATACGTACGTACACACATGTACAGACAAACTGACTTTTGACTGGTACTGTAAGGGTATATCAGCAATTAACTGTACTTCAGATTGCAGGCCAAAAAATTGCTTCACAGAGACACATGTCAACATCATCTGTTGAGAGGGGACTGTTTGAATCAGGTCTTCATGGCCGAATTGCTGCAAAGAAACCACTACTGAAGGACACCAATAAGAAGAAGCGACTTTCTTGGGGCAATGAACACGAGAAATGGACATTAGACCGGTGGAAATCTGTCCTTTGGTCTGATGAGTCCAAATGTTGTTTTATTTAGATGTTTTGGTTCCAACCGCCATTTCTTTTGTATGCATGCAAAGCAGTTTTCCATAAATTCACTATACTACCTTACACCTCTTTCTATTTGGAGGTTTAACACAATCACAATATTGTTTAGCCCTTAAGTTCCCACATGTCTCCTTAGAGCTGGGTAAAACTGTCTACAGATACTATGCTACATAGGCATGGAATGACCTTGGGTATATCTTACAACCTGATGCTCTAGTTTCTGTTAGACTTAATTTGTGAATTCTGAGGGGTGGAATGCTAATATTATAGTTGATTGGGATTTTACTAAATTGTATAATTTGCCTGTGCACATTGATTGTTTGATAACTGAATTATATTTCTGTATGTAATGATGTAGATGGCAAGTTGTTTTTGGAATACATAGTTATCTTGACTGTTATTAGGGCACCCTTGAAAAAGACACCCTGATCCCAAAAGGATTTACTTAAATTAATAAATGTAAAAAAAACAAAGTGAGGATGGAAGGGAAACATACAATGACTGCAGCATTACAGCAAAAATAAGGAAACATTGCTAGTCCCAAAGAAATTGGTGTTTCTAAAGCCCTGGAGAAAGTGTTTCTTTGCTCAGTTATAGTAATGCAACAGGCATGATAGGCTATAAATATGGTAATTTCCATATCAAACATTGTATACCGCTAGCTAGATGGCCATGCCAACTACCTGTTGCCTAATTTGCTGCTAAGGTTATCAATAGTTGGAAACACATTGTTTGAAAATATTAGTGACAGCCTAGTCATTAAGCAGTAAATAACTGCAAACTTCAAAATGGCAATAACCCCATCACAAGAGTCATCCAGCCATAAATATGAAGTTAATGGCCAACTTATCTTTTAATGGAACGGTGTGTGTACTGCCAGCATAGTTTGCATGTCAAGTTATCTATTGAGGCAGTTTTTCTTTCCTTCAAGGTCTCCATCTGTCCTTTTGATCCTTTCTCTACATTCCTTATAAACTATTTCGTAATGGATGTTTAAATTGTTATTGAGTTAACGCAACATGTTCTTAAAGCTACATTGCCATTTAATGAGATGATTGTGTTTTATAAAAGAGATCTGAAGCCTATTAAGCTTGATTGTTCCCTTAGGGTCCAATACACGGCCTACCTCACTGTTATCCTGATCAGAAATTTGTTGGGACATTACCTCTTGTTTTGTCTTCCAAGTAGATGTAAAGTGATGGAAAAATGATTTGATCCCCTGCTGATTTTGTACGTTTGCCCACTGTCAAAGAAATGATCAGTCTATAATTTTAATGGTAGGTTTATTTGAACAGTAAGAGACAGAATAACAACAAAAAAATCCAGAAAAACGCATGTCAAAAATGTTATAAATTGATTTGCATTTTAATGAGTGAAATAAGTATTTGACCCCTTTGCAAAACATGACTTAGTACTTGGTGGCAAAACCCTTGTTGGCAATCAGAGGTCAGACGTTTCTTGTAGTTGGCCACCAGGTTTGCACACATCTCAGGAGGGATTTTGTCCTACTCCTCTTTGCAGATCTTCTCAAAGTCATTAAGGTTTCAAGGCTGACGTTTGGCAACTCGAACCTTCAGCTCCCTCCACAGATTTTCTATGGGATTAAGGTCTGGAGATTGGCTAGACTACTCCAAGACCTTTAATGTGCTTCTTCTTGAGCCACTCCTTTGTTGCCTTGGCCATGTGTTTTGGGTCATTGTCATGCTGGAATACCCATCCACGATCCATTTTCAGTGCCCTGGCTGAGGGAAGGAGGTTCTCACCCAAGTACATGACGGTACATTGCCCCGTCCATCGTCCCTTTGATGCGGTGAGGTTGTCCTATCCCCTTAGCAGAAAAACACCCCCAAAGCATAATGTTTCCACCTCCATGTTTGACGGTGGGGATGGTGTTCTTGTGGTCATAGGCAGCATTCCTCCTCCAAACACGGCAAGTTGAGTTGATGCCAAAGAGCTTGATTTTGGTCTTCTCTGACCATAACACTTTCACCCAGTTCTCCTCTGAATCATTCAGATGTTCATTTGCAAACTTCAGACGGGCCTGTACATGTGCTTTCCGGGCGCTGCAGGATTTCAGTCCTTCACGGTGTAGTGTGTTACCAATTGTTTTCTTGGTGACTATGGTCCCAGCTGCCTTGAGATCATTGACAAGGTCCTCCCGTGTAGTTCTGGGCTGATTCCTCAACGTTCTCATGATCATTGCAACTCCACAAGGTGAGATCTTGCATGGAGCCCCAGACCAAGGGAGACTGACAGTTCTTTTGTGTTTCTTCCATTTGCGAATAATCGCACCAACTGTTGTCACCTTCTCACCAAGCTGCTTGGCGATGGTCTTGTAGCCCATTCCAGCCTTGTGTAGGTCTACAATCTTGTCTTGGCCATGGTGGAGAGTTTGGAATCTGATTAATTGATTGCTTCTGTGGACAGGTGTCTTTTATACAGGTAATAAACTGAGATTAGGAGCACTCCCTTTAAGTGTGCTCCTAATCTCAGCTTGTTACCTGTATAAAAGACACCTGGGAGCCAGAAATCTTGTCTGATTGAGAAGGGTCGAATACTTATTTCACTCATTAAAATGCAAATCAATTTATAACATTTTTGACATGCGTTTTTCTGGATTTTTTTGTTTTTCTGTCTCTCACTGTTCAAATAAACCTACCATTAAAATTATACTGATTATTTCTTTGTCAGTGGGCAAACGTACAAAATCAGCAGGGGATCAAATACTTTTTTCTCTCACTGTATTCATCAAATGCATTTTACATTATAGGACTTGCAACTGAAGAGCGTTTAACAGTTACTACTCAATTCCAGTAGCACATTGAATCAAATAGTCCAACAGCAAGATATTAGGTAATATGTTCCTTGTCATATATATAGTTCAAAAATTGTACATTATACAATATAATAAAAATCTTATTCTGTAACCAATATAACTTAGAGGTTCTTTTTAGAGGTTCAGCCTTATACATTCTTATTACCTGGGAGGGCTCTCTTATTGGTCAGGTTGGATTTGGCTAAGTGCCAGCTTGTTTGTGATTGGACAGAAATCCAAGCCAGCTGAATATTTACAACCATCCCAGAGCATCTCGGGCAACAGCTTATTCTCAAGTTGAGCTGCGTATTGCAGCCCCACTGTGCTGCTCTCGTGTACAGGAACAAAGGCTGATCAAGGACACTACTAAATGCCGGCTTTGTAAGTACAGTACTGTGTAGGCCTAGAAATGCGGCAGTGTAAAATGGCTGTAACAAAGATAATGGCTATAGCCGTACAGTATGTGTACAAGCTTTATGAGCTTGATATGTAATGTTGCTGTATACAGTCTGTATCTGAAACTAAAACTCTTTTACTGTGTGCTTTTGTGGTTCTTGCTCAGTCATGTTTTATGATATTTGGCAGTTTAGCTAGATCTTGATGTTGAAGGTTGCTGTGGTGGGTGTGTAGCCCATCCTGCTTTAAGAAAGAGAAGAACCGCAATGTATTATTCATGCGTCCTCCTCATGCGTCTCATCTGACTGAATTGTGTTAAGGCAAGGGACAGCTGTCCACAGGAAAGGAACAGAGAATACAATACATGGCACAGGGACTCATTCTGGGTATTGTGGACCCACCCTTTTTCATACTGGTATTTTTTGCCTACTGTTTGTGATTGGTGAGCATACAGACCCATCCTATTGTAACATTATCACTATTGTAATCCTGTCAAATAGGATCCACGCTCTAAAGGTGGTATATGAAAAGCAAGTGGTTCTTTTAAGAACCCCACCCTCAGCTAAAAAAAATAGCAGTGCTGTTGACTCTAGTCTATCCTACTTCCCTTTCTCACTGTGGCCATTTTTCTCCTGACAGGACATGGATCTAATTGACATCCTGTGGAGACAGGACATTGACCTGGGCGCGGGGAGGGAGGTGTTTGACCTGAGCCTGCGGCAGAAGGAGGACGACCTGCGCAGGAAGAGGGAGCTGGAGGAGGACAAGAGGCTGCAGCTGCAGAGGGAGCAGGAGAAGGCCTTGCTGGAACAGCAGCAGCTAGACGAGGAGACAGGAGAATTTGTGCCCGGCCTGCCACCCAGGCAGGGAGAGGTGTTCGGCACAGATGCCATCCAACAAAGGACCGACCAGGTATGTACAGAATGTGCAGGTAATTTCTCATGCAGCACTGTTAAAACTGTGTTCAAATAAGTTGCTTATTTTAAACAAACTTTCTTGATCCAGTAATTCATGTGTGTTTTTGTGTTTGCAGAATACCCTTTTTCCTGGCGTGAATGAGGATGCACTTTCATTTGATGAGTGCATGCAGCTTCTCGCTGAGAATTTCCCTCTAATAGAAGCCATAGAGGTAAGAGTATAAACTGTCTAGGAACCAGTGACACCAGTTCTCTTTTTCTTCTGATATCACTGAATACCCTCTAATCTCTAATATGTGTCTGTGTATTCTAGCCCAGCCTTCCCTCTGTTGAAATCCTGCCCTCCTCTTCCATTGGCAACATTAGGCCCAACATGCCGACCTCCCAGCCGTCACCCGTGGCCCAGAATCCCATGCTGTCTGCTCTGCTGTCCCCCAACAAAGCTTCCACAACAGTGCCTTTGTCTCTGGCACCAGCCCCTGTGGACGTGGAGCATGCCTGGATGGATCTGCTCTCTTTGCCTGAGCTCCAGGTAACACAATTGACAAATTCATTAGGCCACAAAAGGCCCTGTTCAACCAGGTAATTGGACACCTAAAGAATGTATGAGTGTCTGCTGCAGCAGGGCGGGTGAGGACGCACAACAGGCAGGCCTTTGTTGAACAAATTTCATAAGTTTCAGGAACAGGTGTTCTTCTCAGAATTATCGATGATCATGTTTCATCACTGAATGTTTTCCATACTTGCTGTGGAGCTGTATGTAGTTGAAAGTAGCATTTCAGCCTTGACTGACTTTCTATTTAAATTTGTCTTGAACTAGTATGGCAGTGCTATCTAATTTTAGAAAATCATTTCACCCATTGTTTGAGTTTCCTTGCCACTCGTGTCTCATCTCGCTTGTGAAAATATGAAATGATTTCTCACCTTTCACTATAGCCTTATAAGAACATACATACTGTAGTTCACAATTAGTTTTCTATTTCTTCACTTTCAACTTTTCAACAGCAGTGCCTAAATATGCAAATATCTGAGAACCTGGACCAGGATTCCTATTCCACCACAACCGTGCCCTTACAGGTGGAGGACACCAACTACAGCTTCTACTTGCCTGAGCTCCAAGGCTTAGTCCCAGACATGGACACCATATCACCAGTCCCGCTCCTCAACAGCTACAATGGGATGGTTCCCCCTGACAATCTCAACCAAATGACTCTGAAAGCCCCAGAGCACAATGCAACCTATGCTACAGACAGCCTTTGTGAGCTATTATACACTGACCCGTCAAACGCAGAACCAAGCTCCCCCATGTTGCCTTGTACTACCAATGAGACCATCCCACTGGAAGAATTACCACAAAGACATCTGGAAACATCAGAAATACATGACTCACAGATTTCACTGACAGAAGACAAGAAGGCTACAGAGTTCACTGACTCTGATTCCGGTGTTTCACTGGACACGGGCCTCAATTTCAGCTCACCAGGGAAATCCCATCAGGATGACGGTTCAATGGGATACAGCGACTCAGATCTGGAGGAGATGGACAGCAACCCAGGCAGCAACCAGTCTGATTATACAGAGATGTTTTCACTGTCTCTAAATGAAGAAGAAGAACAGTCATCCCCTGACAACAACTGTACGCCATCTCTGCTAACAACAGACAGCCTGCCCCACTCAAAGAGTGAGCCCGTAGAGGGAAACGGCCAGAACCAGCATCCCTTCACCAAAGACAAGCCGAGGAGACGCTCTGCAGGCCGCCAATCCCGTCTGTCCAGAGACGAACATCGGGCCAAGATCCTGGAAATCCCCTTTGCTGTGGAGCTCATCATAAACCTTCCAGTTGATGACTTCAATGAGCTCATGTCCAAGCATCAGCTCAACGAGGCACAGCTGGCCCTGGTCCGAGACATCCGCAGACGGGGCAAGAACAAGGTGGCTGCCCAGAACTGCCGCAAGCGCAAGATGGAGAGCATCTCGGGCCTGGAGGGGGAGCTTGACACCCTGCGCGAGGAAAAGGAACGCCTGCTTAGGGAGAAGGCCCAAAGAGACAGCAGTCTGAAGGAGCTGAAGCAGCAGCTGGGGGGTTTGTACATGGAAGTGTTCAGTTTACTGAGAGACGAGGATGGGAAGCCCTACTCTCCCAGTGACTACTCCCTCCAGCAGACCTCAGATGGAAGCATGTTCCTAGTGCCACGGGTTAAAAAGACACTTAAGGGTGACGACAATTAGTCTCCTCCAGCACCAGTTAAACTGCTTTAATTATGTTGGTTCATATCTACTCTACAACACTACCATGCTCAAGTTCTATGCAAGACTGTTTTGCCTAAAGGGATATTTTATTCAAACCTAATTTTAATACTTTGTTCATTAGTAAAAAAAACAAGTGCGCTTGTCGTCGTTCTTTTGGTACAAAGAAAAGTCAAATGTATCTTTATTTTGATTATTTATCCCTGTATGGAAAGCTCTTCGTATTCAAAACTTGATGGCTGACAGCACATTTTTTGGGGGGGGCTACATTAAAATGAACAAAATACCAAAAGACAGTTTTTGGATAAAATTTAATTTTAAGGAGTAGTGAAAATGTAGTGGTGCTTAGCTTAATTATACATGGTTTATGCCATGATATTGTAAATATTGAAATCTCTCCTCATTTTGTACTGCAATATTGTTTAAATGCTACTTTGCCCAAAACCTATGTAAATACTTTTCTACCTTATTTGCTATTAAGATATGAAATGTAGTGTATACAGTATATATCATGTTCTTAGTATGCATTTTATTTTGTTGCAAATCCTTTTGTCTATTTTATACATGATTTTACTATAAATAACCGCTATGGTTTATAATTGCTATGGATGGTATTTCTGGACTCATGTTTTGTATGGAAATAAAATGCCTTACATTCATTTTATGTTTCCCTTTCTTTTTTGAGTTTCTCCCCAATTAAATCCTATCTGATTTGTGATTAAGACCCTGCTTTTTCACAGCAACTCCCAAGGAGATACAGTGAAGTCCGTAGATATTTCGACAATAACTGAGGTTAAAGTGTAGACTGTCTGCTTTAATGTGAGGGGATTTTAATCCATAAACAGCCATGTAGGAATTAAAGATCTTTTTATAAATATAGCTCATGCTTACCATATGAGGCAGTGAAATCAGAATACCTCTATCAGCATTGCATGACTTGAGCCGGAATGGTCCAGAACGGCGATCCGTTACTTCTAATTTTAGGCAAACAGCATTCCAGTTACTTTTTTAAGCAAGCCTTATCAACACATTTTCATTAACATAGTTATTAACATAATGTGCTATTTGACAGTTCCTGCACTTATTTTATCCCAAGTCAAACGTTGTCTATCAGTGATAGGCCAAAATCAACTGTTTGGTACATTAAAAAGAACAAAGAAAGCAATTTTTATGGCAGACCAACCAAGACCACTATAATCACCAAAGAATACTAAATTCAGGAACAATCTAGGAGGCTGTTTGGTACATTAAAAAGAATAAAGAAAGCAATTTGTATGGCAGACCAAGCAAGCGTACTATAACCACGAAAGAATACTAAATTCAGGAACTATCTATGAGGTAGGCATATAACTGTCAGTGTTGAATGCAGTCTTAGTTTGCTTTAACCTAGGCCTAAACGAAAAGAAACAATTATTATTATTTGTCTTCCGCAGCCTCTATAATACCAAGGATGCAAACGTTTTTCAATAATTGTAGATCTGGACATTGAACCAAATTCTCAGCGGCTTGCTTTGAAATTTCGACACAGTCTGATTCATGCGATAGGGCGGCGGCCGGCCGTGGATGTGTAGCTATGCTGATTAATGACGTACGAAGCCTCGTTTGATCACGTGCTTTTTCCAAAGCCTCTTCTATGCCTGAGACTTTCTAACACCGACCTCTACTGGTTATCCATATTCCTTGTACTGTGTTCTGTACACTGTGCTATTCAAGAAAAAAGAATAATATAAAAAAACTATACTGGTCACCTATTTTAGTAATTTACAGTGCTTGACTTGGTCCGGAACGGCGTATGGGTACTTCCAATTTTGGGCAAACAGCGTTTTTAAGGCAAAAGAGCGGTCTGGGATAGGTTACTTCAATGGAACAAGCCTTATTAACGTTTAATTTGATGAACGTAGTCTAATGTGCGATTTGGCAGTTCCTGCACTTATTTTATCCCAAGTCAAGCACTGGTTCATTTAGTTCTTTGCATTTTCAGTCCAACGATGACGCAACCAGTATAGCGTCGTGGTCTCACAATCACTAGTGGTGCAAGATCGAATCCAGATGAACTTTTTGAGTTCCAACAATACTCTTTATTGTTGTTCATATAAACGTTTAATTTAGTGTATTTTATCTCTTGCCTTCCTAAATCCAAAACATTAGAACGGATGTAAGTTTAAATAGTTATCAGGAAAGGCAGAATGTGGGATACGACCCCACACTTTAATGCCACTTCGCAATGCCCACGCCTAACCATTGCGCCGCGATGTTTTGTAGGATACTTTGGAAAAATACGTCCATAGAAACATTAAACATGTAATATTTATTTTTTAACAGCTGGTGACACCATTGTGCAGTGAGTTCAAAAGCCTCGAGAGAATCGGTTATGGTTGCCATCCAGATGCGGAAAGTGTACATTTGGAATCATTCGAAATTATACATTCCGCATTTATCTTAGCGATTACATTTTCATAAATAACGGTCTAGACATTTACTGTCATTCCGAAATACATTTGTTTCATCATAAAAACAGGTTTAAATTTGTCCTGTCATGATCAGCTCGTTAGCCTACACACGCATACACCTGTAGACCGTCTTCGTGTTTACATGCGTTTGTGGTTGGAACTGTCACGGGAATGATTTGATAGCAAAGCTGAATCATCTGAGGCTGATTCGACTAATTTGCGGTTTTTCTGTGCATTCTCTTTACTATGATCAAGTTTATGATCTGATATTTGATCAGGGACGTCACTAGAAAATCATGGATGGGGGGGTTATGCCCCGTTTTGGGGGTCTGGGCATACTCCCCAAAACATCTTTTCATCATGTACAGGTGCTAGTCATAAAATTAGAATGTCATCAAAAAGTTGATTTATTTCAGTAATTCCATTCAAAAAGTGAAACTTGTATAATGTATACATTCATTCCACACAGACTGATATATTTCAAGTGTTTATTTCTTTTAATTTTGATGATTATAACTGACAACTAATGAAAACCCCAAATTCAGTATCTCAGAAAATTAGAATATTACTTAAGACCAATACAAAAAAA